>JBBCBC010000024.1:24340057-24531551 GCA_037126765.1 Stenogyne calaminthoides
TTATTCGTATTGAGTTTACTATCTTATTCATATTGAAGTTTTCTGAATCTCCGAATACTCGTCGGAGAGCGGCCCGAAAATAATAATCCATGACGTTGATCTTTTAGCTCGATACTTGGCCGACAAGTTTTCTGAAATTCGCCAATCGTTTCCATGGTGGAAAGCCTTCCCTCGGCCCAGTTAATCGACATCGCGGATCTCACCGTCAACTTCCATAAATCTCGGGCGAGATTGAATCAAAGAATCAGCCCGGATGTAATATCTCAAAGGGAAGCATTTTCTCCATCTTGCCTTCTGGTCGAGTCATCGTGCTTCTTCCTAACGCCGAACTGGGAAGCATCGCGATAACTTCTTACAGTCGCGGCGTCGAAGCAACAATCGCAATGCAATCTGGGGTAGCGAGGATTAAATTCTTCATAATCTCGATCACTTTCTTATCGCCCCAGAATCTGGCGTTTAGGGTGCGGAGTCGAAAAAATTTGGCCCGATGTGCGATTTATTTGAACAACCTTCGGTGATAAGTTATTCGTTTCAGCTGATCGCAGAAATACATCGCGGGAATTAAAATAAATAATTCACTAGCCGTTGATAAGCGATCAAAATAACTGGCGTTTTCAAATTTGTTTTGTCTCGAATTTATTCACATGTTCAGCGGCCGCCATTGATCTGAATTTATATCTGTCCTGCGTCATAATGAAATTGTCATGTGATTCTCTTGCCGTAATATTTGGCAGGGTTTGATTCTTGTGATGGCGGAGTAAATAAGACCTTTGAAGCCGATTGCCGAAAATCGCGATTCTTGGTTGATTGAGCGCGGATTCGATCGAATCTTTGTATTTCAGTTTATGGCAGGTGGTGAAGCGAAGAGTCGTCTAACCGTCGGTGACAACTACGTGTCGCATAAAGGTACCAGATTGAACAGGTCAGAAGCGAAAGACTTGGCGTAAATCTTTAGATTTGGAACCGAAATCTCCGGATTTACTTTTAGTTTTGATGGAAGATGTCGTTCAAAGTTCGAAAATCGTATTTTAGTGAGGAGCGTTTAAAAGGCGGGATAATTCTTGTCGAGATCCGCGTTATTTAATGTCGCATTTGAAAGCGATTATTGGCCTTAAGCACTCTTTAACGTGATTTCCTGCTGACCTATGCGTATATGGGCGTAAATCTCTTAAAAATAGTGTTATAATTTATTGAACGTTTATTAAGTTATAATCTTTTATAAACGATTATAATGAAATATATAAGCGTTATTAATTAATTAAATAAATAATTATCGGTGGAATTTAATAATTATTTAAAAAGCAATTTTAAATCGATTTTAAATTGATTTTTAAAAATTATTAGATTTTAATAAATTAATCTAATTAATTATAAATAAAAGTCAACTTTTTATTACTAATTCTTAAAATAATCTTATTAAATTTTAAAAAATTAGATTTTTTATGTATTTTTCGAGGTCGCGAAGTGCGATTTTAAAATTCTGCTGGAAAGGAATTTGTTTAATCTAATTTGCAAACAACCCTCCTCATCACAGCCCAGACACTGTCTTACCAGGCAGGACAACCCAAATCAACAATTCAACCTCAGTCCATCAGTAATAATCAATTAATCCGCGAACAGTTAACACTGGAATTCGGTTTCATCATTCATCCAAAGTAGTCCAACCAATCCAAAGGCAGACCAAAATCGCATGGTAGTAAGTTGCACAAAATCAAAACAGAAAAAGGCAACAAACAAAAAAGACCATCTAGCAAGATGAAACAAAACCAGTTCGGTAATCTTGACCATCGCGCGCGAGTCACCGCCGCCGCTGGGCGCGTGCGGGCGACTCGCCGTCGCAATCGGCACACAGAGGGAACATACACGCGACCCACGAATCCCACTTTTCAAAAACTGAATCGACACACGAAACCGGCGGCGCATCACCGTGAATCGAATCGAAACATAGCGCGCCGCCTCGAATCTAGAAGAATCAAAGGCCGCCTCTAAACATGTTGAATCAGGCGACGCCTTTCCTCAATTCGGTCAAATCTGCAGCGCCGTCACGAATGGTTCCAAGTGATGGTGGCAGCACATCAATTGAGGGCGAAACCGGGCATCGGCGATGCGAATCAAAAAAACAACGAATCGAAAACATCGTCGCACACGAAAGGTCGGGCTGGCGTAAAGTCGCGGGCGTGAAGCCGGCGACTCAAGTGGTGTCGCCTCGCTCCCGCCGGGCGACGCAGGGTGGGTCAGGTGCGGACGAAAAACGGCGGAGGGTTTTTCCTAGAAAACCCTCATCCTATAGGGAAGACAAGACGATATACTTAATAAGACCAAATCAAAGGGGTTGCAGTTTTGTCTAACAAAACAGTCATGCCCCATGTTTAGAAAATAATTAATTTAAAACAATCATTATCTGGTAAATAAAGCACTTTGTTATAATCTGGCTGTTTGGAAATTAAAGTAGCGTAAAGTATAAATCTGCAGTAAAATTAAAGTTCGTATGCAATGGCGACAAGTTAATTGTATAATTAAATCTGATAAATAAGTAAAATTCTTTGCACAAATTAAAATGCAATTGATCCTCCAGTATAGTATCGCGTGTAGTGGATTTACTAATCGCTTTACAGAATCGTGGCAGATCGATCGATGAATTTGCTAGAAAAAATTTAACTTAGAATTTTATGGAAAAAATATGAAAGGCGTATTATGATTACCAGAAACATCTCTATATAGGGTCTAGTTTCCGTCTCAGAAGTACTTTTGATTAGGAAATAAAATCAACCTCTTTATTTAAAATAAATCTCTTGGAATTTATTAAATATCATCTCTACAGGATTTAAATTCATATATATTAATAATCTACCGATTTATTTAGTATATAAATAAATCCTACAAAATATTTAAAATTATTATTACCGAATTCTTTTATTTAATTAAATCAATTTAATTAAAAATTAATAATAATTAATTCCAAATTAATCTATTATTAGTTACTTCTCCATAAATTAAATATTAAATTTAATTTAACATTTAATCAACCAACTATAATTAGTAAACAACCATTACTTATTGTGTGACTATAGACCACCGTATATCGCCGATTAGTCAAACTAATGGTCTTAATTGAACCACGAATATCGTGAACGTTACGATATATGGGTACGTTCGAGAAATGTGCAACTTCGTATATGCTGGAACTAGGCTATTGTCGATTTCCTCATTTCGTTATGGAATATCTCGATTAAGTGCTTGAACATGATGAAGTGTTTATTCAAATACTTAATCCGGTTTATCTCTAATCATTAATTGATCAACATATTGACTTGCAAAATTAAAGTTGGCGTCATTTAACCGTTAACAAACTTTGATCAAATCGATGAAGATGGTATTATCTAAATCAAAACTTACGAGAATGAATTCTTCTTGGTTCCTTACCCACCCGCGCATATCGGCACCGTGATGAACGATTCAACCATTACCCATGGATGGGTCTGGCGATCATGGTCGAAAGTTCATCACTCCACACATGCCGTGCTTATTTGACTCGTCAAAGATGATTTATCGCTCCCACTAAATGGCATAACTCTCGTGACACATATAATTAGAACTACATCAAGGTTTACCGGATGGTATATCAATACCCCAATGATTTATAAGATCCATCGTACAGATACTGGTATCTACCGAAGTAAGTGAGATCTTTACACTGGCTCAAAGAAAGTATGATGCAGACACCAATCTTCTCCGATCATCCTCGATAGACCATTCTTGATGATCGCCGATTGGGCGTATGAGAATCATGCTAGGCCATCCGAAAGTTCTCACACACTGCAATAACATCGGTGACTCGAGGGAACACAGAGATAAGAACAAATGCAAAACAATCAAAACACATAATATTCTAATAAGTAAACCATATATTTAATATTAAATAAACAATAATATTAAATCAATCGAATATTTTATCGAAGCATTATGTCCTTATGGATTATGATTTCTTTGCGACCTTGCTGCTTAACATTAACAACCATAATCTAATCAAGTATTATTGAATGAAAGGAGGAAAATCGTAATAGCCCGTGTTTTGATTCACGGTGGTTACGTTTCATAGCGATACCTCATATATTGAAATATCGATTTATTGTCTAGGGTTGATTAAGGCAGATTAGTTTATTTAATCATTTCGATATATGAGGCTTTATGGGTCACCTGACAATAATCTTCCTTTTACGGTTATAGTGGGTTGATTAAATGTTAAATTAGATTTAATATTTAATTTATGGAAATTAACAATAAATTTAATAAAATTAATTAGTATTAATGTTTAATTAAATTGGATTTAATTAAATAAGAATTCCCAATAATAATGTTTGGAATATTATTGTAGGATTTAATATATATGAAAAAATAAATGAGATTTGTCATATATGGAATTTAAATCAAGTAGAGATTTTTATATGTGGGAAATAAATCTAATTTATTTAAAATAAAAGAATAAATTTTTATTTCAATCGGGTTAACTTAAGATTAAAGTTGGGTCTCTATATATATGAGCTCTTGGGAATCCATAATAACGTTCGCCGTATTTTCTCCATAAGATCACAGAGTTTGGATTTTCTGTAAATTAGTCTCGGGATTGTCCTGGATTCAAACAACAGGTGCAAGTCTCGTGATTGGGGATTATGTGTGGATAATGTAGTTGAGAAATCACATCGAGTCTTTGTAAGATTTCTTGTTATGATTATTAATCTATATGCAATTAATTGTTCGTTATTGGTGAACTTTAATTTCCATTTACGCACATGTATACGTGTTTACGTGCCTCTAAATTCAATATTCTCGCAAACCCATGGTACTCAACTCTCTTGTTAGACCAAGAGCAACCGGGCTGAAATGAGCGTAGCGGGCTAGTTATCTGAGGATGCCTAAACACCTCACATTTTGGATCTTAAATCACGATACTCAAAACCATATATGAAAGCGTCCCGTTTTGTATATGGCGGGGTGGGGTTGGGATTAAATGATTATGAGGGCGGTTGTAGTATGTGTTGAGGTTATCTTTGAAACTATCTTTGCTTTTCTATAGCTCAGTGAAGTTTCTTATTTATTTGCGAAATAAATTATTTAATCCTATTTGTTGCATTAAATATGAATAGATGTTATATATGTTTGTGCGAGCAATTTAATAAGGCGATCAATATTACGTTGTAATTAATTTGGTGATAATAGATTGAAAGATCAAATTCTTGACCCTCATGATGAAAGTACAAATTCCTGTTTCCAGATGGAAATGAATGAACCATCATGAGCGGTTGAAGTGTGAGACCAGATTGGCTTTCTTGGTAAGGATGGCTTAGCATTTAGGTCGCGTTGAATGAGGATCTGAGGAGGACAATATTCTTTGGTACTAAATATCTGAAATTGGGCCTCGATTGGTGAGTTATTTACTTTGTCTGCGTCCACTTAAATAGGATCGTGTGAAATTAATTTATTGCTTTGATTTATGATGGGAAGAAAATCGATGTGGTTCGATGCATATATCTTGGGCAATATTATTAATTACATAACGATTCTTGACATTTATCTGGAGAATCGCGTCTTAAGTACATCTTGCTTGATTTGTCCCCATGGTTGCTCAGAACCTTTATCATCTCTCCGTCTTTGCAAGTGGAAATTTATTTTCGGTATGGATAATAATGTTGGTGTCTTTTACTCGAGACAAAAGATGTTAATTAATATAAAACGTTGGGTAAAGCAATTAATTAATGGACTAATATAATCTTCAGCGAGGAAAATAATGACGGAACCGTATGTTATATGTGAAATCGTAATATGGGTTAAGATGGATAGTTGATATTAATTTTATAGTGGAATAAATTAATATTAATGGACTTGAATAATATTTGGCTCAAAATATTAAAAGCATCATAGTTCATTGAAGGTTCGATCTTAATTCTCACAAAAACCACAAAATGGCCAAAAATAAAGTCCAATTAATGAGAGAGAAGAAAATATTCTTTTATATTTCCAAGTTGTAATTTTTTGAAATTTTTGTAGTTAATTAGGAAGAAAAGATTATGCTTGATTTTTATTGTAGATATTTTATGGAAAGAGATAATTATTGTAGGAATACATAATTATCATAAATTCAAAGTCGAATCTTGACTCACAATATCTTGTAATTTTTCGAAAATATGAGGTAGAAATAATTTTTTATGGAAAATTTAATTAAGGAGAAAAGAATATAGAAGATATATTCAAGATTTTTTGGAGAACCCGAAAATATTTTCTTTTATTTTTTATACAATTTTTGCCCTCCTCATGCTTTATAGGGATGAGCTCTCATTCCCAAGTCAATTCCATGTGTTGGAAATATTAGAAATCATGAGTGGTAGCAAAATATTTTATTTCTCCATTAAAATCGTTAATGCGAATCCTCATGGGATTCGTTTGTGGACTTAGGGATATATATTTGGGAAGGCTCTTGGGTTGATCCATAAACGTACCAGCTTGTCTCTACAAGAGGTTAGTAATTTAGTAACTCCTAGTTCGCATGTTTAGGATTTCGTGAATTATGTATCTGCGTGTTGTTTATTATTATGTTGAATTTATTTAGGATTAATTCATTTTAGTAATTAATTGTTTAATTTAAATATGTATTTAAATAATCACCTCGAATAATCGGGCACCTGGAATTTTCCCAACAAACTAGTATCGAGAGCTCTTGGTTTGAAGCTCGATTTTTTAATGTGTTATTTAAATTGTTGAACATTAAATTGAAATTGGATAGTAGAATTCTTGAACTTTGTTTTGCAGGTATCATTGTCAGGGTATTCAATTTGTTTTATTTTCATCGTATGAATGAATGGTTTTTAATTAACTCGTTGGATTTGTTTTTCGTGAGGAAAAATCCACTGAAGAATTAAATTTATTTGATTTGTTGATATAATAGACTTAGTCTTGATTTAAAAGTATTTATTTTTCTTTAAATAAATTACCTTTGTCGGAGGCGAAAGACGGAGACGAAGTTAAAACGGATCGGAATCAGACGTGGCCGGCGTCTTGCCCGTCTAAATGTGCTAAGGAGGCCTGAAGCCTTGGCGGACAACACCAAGACCGCATGGGGCCTAGCGCGCAGAGAATTGGCGGATCGACAAGATCGCCAGCAGACTTGATTCTGCAATACAAGACGCGAACACGACGCAAAGTCGTCAATACACCATACTTTCGTAGGGCGTAGGCGAAATGATCGGCTGCTGCTGTGCTGTCGCTCGCCGAACCGCCAGCGCTTCAGGGCGACGTCTGTGCGCCGGCCAAAACCTGTTGCCCCAATACGGGGGATCGCGGGCGTCATCCTGTTCGCCAAGCGTGGCATTTCTCAAGGAGTTCTTTTTGAGATGAGCGAGTGGGTAGAAATTGAGATGACATTTCTTCAAGATCAAACCAAGGAAAATCAAACCATGACAGTTGGATAATTTGTGCTGCTTGATTTATTTTGTTGTTTTTTTTTTTTAATTTGTTTAAATGTGTTTGCGTGAAATTGTCCATGAAAAATCTCAAATTCAAAAATTACTAAGTATGTTATGATAATTAATTTATTTTGACTGAGTAATTTAATTTTGAGCCTCCATGATTTATTTATTTGTGAAATCTTTTGGAGAAATTCCTCTGAGACGGTCAAAAGATAGCTTTCATGAATAAATTAAAAGGATGATTGTGAATTATTATTAGTGGCGGCGATGACCCTCAAGCGAGGCTCGATCAAAAAAGTAATAATTCTATTTATTTATCATGGTTATTACTTGGGTATAAATTGATATTTATATACTTCTCAAAGTCCTGTCAATTTATATTGGTGAGTGGGGACTTATTATTAATTTTTAATTAAAGGTTTATAATTGTTCTTTTTTGTAACTTTCTTGAATGTGATTTAAATGATGACCTTTCCACTTTGCTCATTTCATCTGTTTTTTTGAATGTTGACTAATGCATGTTCATATTTTTTTTAGATTTTAATATGAATCATGTGATGAATTATGTGATTTAATTTTGTGTTGAGTCGGATATTGATCTGAAAATATATGTTTATTCGATTCATCATATATAACCTTTTTAATCCTTTGTTCAATATCTTTGAAAGATAACCTCCTCCTTTGGAAAATTTTGTTGATTGGTATAGTAAAAGCCACTATTGTCCCCCTTTGCACAAAAGCCATAGCGGGTTAACTACTAACCCGGAAAAAGCCGTCGGCCCGACAAAAAGCGGTTAAGAAAAGAATATGATGTGGGGGCGTTAGCGAAATGGCGAAAGTGTACCATCTTGGCTTCAATGTTAGATGTGTTTCAACACCAAACACCAAAAGCGTTGAGTGCGGGAGATCATGGTCGATTTTAAAAGCGATATTTCAACATCGAGCAGGTAATGACTCGACGGATCACCATGGGGGCGTACTCTCTAAAAAAATGGTGGGAGGAACACAAATTAAAGAACATGTTCTCCTGGATGATGGCTCACCTCCAACAAACTCGAGGTCTTTTGAAATTTGAATATGACGCCGAGACCTAGATCGATTTCATCTCCATTCCCCCTTGAAGCTTTGAGCATTTTAATTTGAATTATCGAATGAATAATCAAATGTTCACTTTGCCTGATCTTTTGCAAGCTCTTGTCTCTTTTAAAGAATTTTAGGAAAGCGATCAAGCCTGGCGGCGTTTTGAGTAAATCCCTCTTACAGGCCAAAGGGAAAGGAAGAAGCCCAAAAGTGAAAACCAAAGCTAACTTCAGTGTTGCAAAAACCGAAAGAAGGTGAAATGGATGGTGGGCAAAATCGGCCCCTAAGGAAGTCTTTTCAAGCTGCGGTGAAAAAAAAGGACATTGGAAATCGGCACATTTCCAAACCCAAAGGAATGGAAAAAGGTAATTCGGACTTCATTAGTTATTTGAAACTTGTTTGGCGGAGTATCTTTACCCATTATGGGTATTGGATCTGGATCACTTGATCATGTATGTTTCACATTCACGGGGTTTCAAAAGCCGGAAGGCGACTAAGTGAGAGTGAGATCCTCATCCCTGAAGAAGCTATAGTGGCGGTGACGATGGGAGAAGTGCACTGTCGCTGGCGACAAGACATTAATTTTAAAGATGTTCTTTATGTTCGATTTTTAGGAAAAACCTTATTTCTATTTCTAAATTGTTTATCGATGGATATTACGTTGCGTTTTAATGAAGATGTTACTATTTTTTTGTAGCGATGTGATTATTTATCGTGAAACTTTGAGGAACAATCTCATATTATTAGCTTATGCACATCACTCTAAAATGCATCATATAATTTATCTATATTTCTTTAAGCAAGCGCTCGGTGGCGTGAGCGAGATACTTCTTTTCTTTTAAGATTAGGTTATATTAACTTGAAAAAGGATTCAAGTTGGTGAAAGATGGTTCTTTGGGGGTCTCTCCAAATTGAGCCATTTCCGACTTGCCGAATGCGTCTTGGAAGGTAAAATGACCAAGAGGCGTTGGATCGAGGGGGGCTTAGAGCTAAAGAAGTGTTAATTCGTTCACACGATGTGTGTGGTCGATGCAAATCAAAGCTAGGGTGGCTCTGAGTGTTCGTTTACTTTTTATCGATGATTACTCATATTACGGATACATTTTTTATAATGAAGCATAAATCACGAGACCTTTGATAAATTGTTTAAAAAATTTAAAGGCTCAGCGAGAGAATCATGAGGGAAAAGTATCAAGTTTCTATGATCGTCGTGGGCCGAATACCTGGCGATAAATTTGAACTACTATCGGGAGTGGGATTACGTCGATTAGCGCACCGTACCCTCAACAAAGCGGGGTTGAAGCGAAGGAATAAAGACTTTTTAGAAATGGTAAGGTCGATGATGAGTTATCTTGGTTACCAAAATGGATTCGGGGTTACGCGTTAAACATCGGCTTATATTACGAACTGAGTGCCGTCAATCGGTACACAAACCGAGAGAATTGTGGGCAGGTATGACAGGTTTATTGTCGGATGTCGGGGGTGTATCGGCATACATCTTCAAACGAAGCCGGTAAGTGTGGATCTGCGTTGGAATTAAGGATGTTCATGGGTACCCGAAGGAGGCCCAAGGATAAATGTTCCCATGGTCAAAGAATCAAGGTGGTGATCATTGCCAACTTTTAGATTTTTGGAAGAAAAGTATATATGAACATTCGGCTTTAAGTGAAATTACCTTAGAAAGAACTTAAGGGGCCAACTCCGTTGCCATTGTACAAATGATATACCAAGCGTCACGCTACCTACTTAGAAACCTAAATGCTTGGTGGAGGGTTCTCGAATAACAGAGATTCTTGGGGATCGAGAGTTTTAGGACTTGATCTCGAAGAATCAAATCCATGGTCTCTGTGAGGCGATCGAACAAAAGATGCTCAATCTTGTGAACAACTTGATAGGCAAGATGGGTTCAATGGATCACAACAAGGTGTGGGGCTGGTCGAACTCCTTGATGAATAAAAACCATCGGATGTGGGAAGTGGGTATCTGAAAAAAGGGATCGGACGAAGGGTTGAAACCTTGGCAGACTTGTGGTGAAGGTACACTTTCGAAAGAATGGATCGATTATGAGGAAACTTTTTTTTGCCGTGCATTACTCGATCCATCGTTCTTTTGTCGATTCTGCTTGTCTAGATTTTTGAGATCATGCGAATGGATTCAAAGGCGGCTTTCCTAAATGGAAATCTTGATGAAAATCTATATGTCAAAGGCTTCATTGAAAAAAGGCGAAACATCTGGGTTTTGCAAGCTGGGAAGTCCATTTTATGAATTTGACAACATCTAGAACTTGGAATCGATGTTTTTTGATCGAAGTTATAAAATCCTGCGGTTGATCAAAATAATTTGAAAGTTGGTAATCTATAAAAAGCGTGCCGGGCGCATTGGTATTTTTATTTACTATCGTGGGCGACATTACTGGCTCATCGGAAATGATGTAAAAGTGTTATCGGACGTAAGGGCATGGCTGTCAACGATTCGATATGAAGGACTTAGGGAAGCGGTCCCATCTGGGGATCAAATCACTCGAGGATGCTTGAAAGAATGATCGAACTTTCATGAAGCCTCGTACATAGATCTTTATTTTGAAATGACTTACGGCATCTGCAGTTCAAAGAAAGGCTTTGTGCCCTCTGAGACCGCGGAATTCATCTATCAAAGAGATGTGTCCCCGAAGACCGAAGAGATAGATGACATGAAGGGCATCCACTTATCTTGGTATTGGGAAGCCCGTGTATCTTGATGTTTGTGTCTCGAGGTCAGGATTCTCTTTATGCATAGGCATGGTGGCAAGATATCAAAAGTAACCGAGGAAAGAGCATTGAATTGCGATAAGAACATTAAGTACTTGAAAAGGACGAGACGGAATGTTGGTTTACAAATCGTCAACAGTCTAATCCCATCGGTTACGGACTCGAATTTCAATCGGATGTTGACTGGAAAATCTACCTCGGGTAGTGTGTTTTGCGTAGGGCCATGACATGGCGTGGCGTCATAAATGCATCGGCCCGTTCTACCAAAAAGCGAAATTTGTTTTGTGAAAGCAACGAAGCAAGCGGTTTGGCTCAAAGAACCTCCTGGTGGACTTAGGCGGCGTCCGGTTGCCAACCCGATCCGCGGTTCTTTGTGATACTTGGGAAGATTTCTTATTCGAGGGCAAAAGGCCCACAAGGCCGTAAGCAAACACATTGAAAAATACCATCTCATAAAATTGTTAAAGAGGAGACATTGAGGTGTGTTAGATTGCATCGGAAGACAACTGGCGAGATCCGTTCCTGAAGGGTTTGCCGAGTCTGGTCGAGAGACGTGTGGAAGGAATGGAATTAGCCGATAGCGTTGTCGTCGCTTTTGAGTATAAGTGGAAGAAATATTATTAGGTTCGTGTAGGGTGGCGTTAGATGTCACGTAGAACCGCAGACATCTTTATGTAAATATATAAGCGGACTTTGGTATAAGTGGGAGATTGTTGGGGTTATCTTTGAAAAGTATGCTTTTACTTTATAACCAAATTGAGTTTTTTCTTATTTATTCTTTGAAATAAATTATTTAATCAACATTTGCATTAAATATGAATGAATGTTATATATGTTTATTGCAAACTGGTTCAATAAGGTGTCGTATTCGTTGTAATTAATTTGGTGATACTAGATCCTTTGAAGATCAAATTAAAAACCCTCTTGAGTGAAGTACAAATTCCAAGCCAGGATGAAAATGAGCGAACCATCATGAGCGGTTGAAGTGTGAGACCAAATTGACTTGTCTTGACCAAGGAATCCTATTTCCGCCGCGTTTAGAGTGCGTTGAATGAGGACTCTGGAAGGACAAATTCTTTTGATGCTTAATATCACAAAATTAGACCTCGGTGGTGCGTTATTTCTTAATCTCGTTCCGCTTAAATAGGATCGTGTGAAATTAATAATTATTGCTTTGATTTATGATGGGGCGAGAGTCAATGTGATTCGATACCTTATATCTTGGGCAATATTATGAATTACATGACGATTAGCGACATTATCGGAGAATCGGCGTGCGAAATCGTCTTGTGATTTGTCCCATGGTGGGCTCGAGAACCTTTATCATACAAATCTTGCAAGTGAAATTTATTTAGGTATGGATAATAATGTTGAGTTGTCTTTCTCGAGGACAAAAGATGTTAATTAATATAAAACTTTGTTCGTTGACTTAATTAATTAATGGACTAATATAATCTTAAGCGCGGGAAATAATGGCCAAGGAGCCATATTATATGTGAAATCGTAATATGGGTTAAGATGGATAGTTCAATATTAATTTTATAATGGAATAAATTAATATTAATGGACTTGAATAATATTTGGCTCAAAATATTAAAGGATTTAGTCGAATTTGAAGGTCAAATCTTAATTCTCCTAAAGCCCCCACAAATAAACGAAATAAAGTCCGATTAATGAGAGCGAAGAAAATATTCTTCTTTATATTTCCAAGTTGTAATTTTCAAAATTTTGTAGTTAATTAGGAAAAAAAATGTCTTGATTTTTAACGTAGATATTTTATGGAAAGAAATAATTATTGTAGGAATACATAATTATCATAAATTCAAGAAGTCAAATCTTGACTCCTAATATCTTGTAATTTTCAAAAATATGAGGTAGAAAGGGAAATAGTTTTTATGGAAAATTTAATTAAGGAAAATAATATAAAAATATATATTGAAATTTCTTGGAGGCAAAGAAAGATTTTCTTCATTTTTTCCAACTAATTAGCCCCCCTCATCCCCTATTTATAGGGATGAACTCCGTTTAAAGTCTGATTCCATGTGTTGGAAATATTATAAATCATAAAGGTGGTAGCAAAATATTTTATTTCTCTCCATTAAAATTCGTTCGTTGAATCCTAAAAGGATTCGTTAAGTGGACTTGGGGATATATTTGGGAAGGCTCTTGGGTTGATCCGTCGTCTAGCTTGTCTCTACAAGAGGTTAGTAATTTCTGTAACTCCTGGTTCTGCGTGTTTAGGATTTCACGTGAATTATGTGTCTGGCAATGTTATTTATTATTATGTTGAATTGATTTAGGATTAATTCATGTTAGTAATTAATTGTTTTAATTTAAATATGTATTTAAATAATCGCGCCGAATAATCAACCCTTTGGAATTTTTATGATGTTGAACACTAGCTCGCCACTTTATCCCACCATACTCCTTCATAAGCCAAACATCTACGTCCATATTTGATTGAAAACAATGTGCACTAAGGCATCCCTCAACCACTCCCAGCCTAATTTTAAACCCCTCCGTTTAACTAGTCGAACGAAATAATATCACATATATATCCATTGAACTTGTACCAATATAGTGACTATATGGAGAAACACCCCTTTCCTCAATAACTTTCCACGAAACTTACCATTAGAATGCCATGGTTCATAAGTTACCAATAACACCGATCCTAGTCCAACAACCTTTGAAATCATCGTTCAACTCATCGAATCCTCCATTTTATTGTCAAAATCAGGCAATTTATTGGACTTTTGGGTTCCACAATACAAATCTTTTACTATCTAAAAGAAGACAAACAAGACCATTGCAACAACCCAACAAATTAACCGACCTCCACTCAAAATCTATTCCAACATCAGCTTTAAAAGTAATTGGATCAATAAACGGTTTATCGAACAACGAGTAGATAGCGTTGGTTGATTTCTACAAAAGTGTAAAACGGGATTCTATGATGGTCAGACCTTGAACTTTTAATAGATTTTTTCATGATTTTTTTGCTCCCAATTAAATTGCACAATGATTTCGCAATGCACCTGAATTTCAACAATGATTTGACCGGAAGTCTGGGCAATATTTCTTCTATAATAATTTCTTCGGGAATACAGGGAATTTCTTCACCGTTTTGGAGTTTAATTTTTCTGGATTGAGGAGCGCTTATGCTTTCCATTTTTCGGCGAATGCGATTTTCAAGATCAAATTTCTGAGAGAATTAAGGTTCGCGCCTGTGTGCGACGTGGCCAATTGTTTGCGTACATTTATTTCAAATGCCGATCGAAATATGTACACCATCATTTGTAGAGCTGACAATTCGAGCCGCCCGGTCCGGCCCAGCCTAGCCTATCGGGCCAATCACTGTTATTGGGCTGGGCCGGGCTGGGCCAAATTCTCATTGGGCTGTAAAATTCTCATATCTTGGCAGGGTGTCTGTCAAGACATTCATCACAAGTTTAGAAAGCATCTGCGAACTATGAAATAGAAAACGTCTGTTATGTTCTCATATTAATAGTTTTTTTCTGTAATAAATAAGTAACTCTTTTAAGATAATGAGTTCAAGACGCTTTTAAAATCTTTCTATGAAGAGTATACCAAAAAGTGCATCTAAAGACCTAATGAAGTTTTTATGCATAACAGTAATAATTTTTATGCATAACAATGATATTAAAAAAATCGAGTTCACTGTTTACTCAAACTCACATAATTTTTTTGTCATAATTCATATATAGACCTGAATATATATTAAGGTCAATCCATTGGTTCAATATAAAGCACGAGAGAGAGAATGGGCTCGTTTGGTTCATTTGATAAGTCTTAATAGATTATTTTATGCAGCTTAGTCTAACGTTTGGTTTGCTGGTTTTAAGCCAAGGATTTGAAGTCGGTCAGTGATGCTTTTTGAAATATTTAACACCATTTTTGTCCTCAAATATTTTCAAAAGATGACTATAACGGCCTTAAAATAGAGAATTTCTGCATAGTAGCTTCTTCCTCGATTTGCTTTGAATCAGCAAAAGCGAAGAGATGTGTGTATAGAGTGGAAGTTATGCTTGAGGTTGGGTATCAACTTTGTGCATATGGGAGGAGTAAAATAAAGAAATGAATGAGTAGCAGCTTTGTGTGTAACAACTTTTTGCATATGAAAATGGAAGCATTGGGAGGAGTAAAATGAAGAAATGAATCGCCGGCCACATTCAACAATATAAACGACAAGTAAATTTGTGAAGGGCAAAATAGTTAATTTAGCACATTTTGTACTTTTATTGCTCAATTCAAATAAAGAAAAACAATTTATCATTTCAAAATTTAAAATTTAATCAGTCAATCCAAACATAAAAATACTTTTAATTGGAAAAAATCGTAATCAGGACTAATCTCATCCTCCTTGTCTATCCCGGCCCTTTGAACCAAACGTAGCTATAATACTATATATATATAGTAGATTTTGTAAACTTGTTTCACCATAAAAGCGATTATATTTACAAATTCTTAAATTATCATGATAAATATTACTCATCCGTCCCATTTGAAGTTTCTTGACACTTTCCATTTTGATTCTATCCAATTTCAAAACAGATAATCCAAATATGGAAAAGAATCTTACAATCTCTAACACACAATCTCCACCCTTCAGCACCTTTGAAAAGTCAACAAAGTCATTTTTTCTTAAAATGTGTGCCGATCAAAGTGTGAAGACTCAAATGAGATGGAGTGAGTATTTTGTAATATAAATTATATCTTTCAGTTATCACTATTAATATCCCTGTTATAAATATAAGTCACACTCTTTATGAGTAAGACCTTTTATGTTTTATAAGTAATACACTTTATGGGTAAAAAGATATATCATTAAGTTATCACAATTATTACATTTTAGTAATATAAGTAACACCTCCTAACTAGTTTCACATATTCTTGTATAAAACTTGTTCACCCTATACTTTGCGTATATATGAGTGTGTATATATAAGCAATTTTATTAATTTAATATATATATTTATAGAGAATTTTCGAATATTAGAAACGAATTTGATTTTTTTTTATTATGTCAATCTTAAAAAAAACAATTAAAATCCTTAATTCTCATTTTAAAAAAAAATAAAACTATTAATACTTGAATTCGAATTAAAATAATAATAAAAAATGATTCTCTTAACAATTTATTTGGAATTAAAATAAAATAAATAAACAAATATTTTTATGAAAAGGGAGAAATGAGTATCATAATGGGCTGTATAGTTGAGTTGCTCTGCGAGTACCAATCTTGTTCAACCAAACAACAATTTCTCGTTCGAAGCGAACAAAATTCACGTGGTTCATTAACATCTTTGTTAGACAAATCTGATTAGTTAATTATTTTCTTTTTGGTTTACAGGTAGGGTTTTATCACGGTTTTACTCAAATCTCACTGTATTTTGTGTGTGATTCTCTGAGAAATTAATCCTTTTTTGCCCTCATGTAGAGAAAATGACGCCAAGGTGGAGCAGAGTATTCAGCCATATAAACAGGGTTAGCAATTTGCAGAAAAACACCGAATTTGCGAGGACAGGTTTTTCCGGTTTCCCGATTCGTGATTATGCGACTGCTGCTGCCGTGGAGCCAAATGTTAATGCCGAATCTAATAAACCAATGGTATGGGAATTTTCAAATCACTAGTTATCTATGCATTACTGATATGCTGAATTTTTTTCTTGAATTTGTATCTTAATTTTTTGTTTTTGTTTTTGGTTCGTAGCACTCCATTATTGTTAGGATTGAACATAGGAAAACGCTTTCAATTTGTGGTATCTGAATATTTGAGGTCAAAATCTTGTGGCTC
The DNA here is from genome assembly GCA_037126765.1 of Stenogyne calaminthoides. Lineage (NCBI taxonomy): Eukaryota > Viridiplantae > Streptophyta > Magnoliopsida > Lamiales > Lamiaceae > Stenogyne > Stenogyne calaminthoides. The sequence continues at coordinate 24,357,163 of JBBCBC010000024.1, forward strand.
AATTAAATTGAGGGCTTTTGTAATATATGGTTTAATGAAATTAATAGAATCTATAAGTTTGATTTGTATTTTAACTCTTATAGACTACCATGAATCACAATTCAATTTTCCTTCTCATATTAACTGAGGAACATGTATGTATCTATAGGTGAATCTTAAAAAGATGTTTATGTCCAAGCCTTGTTCATTAGCATTGGCACCTGATTCTCCATACAGAATTGATGTTCCAGAATATCAGGGGATCAAACGGTTTGCCCTGAAGATGATGCTGTTCTACAGTAAACAAAGTCAGCAAATCCGTTGGGCCAATGCTATTTATGTTCGTGTTAAAGATCAAGTTGATAGACCTGCTATATATGATGGTCAGTTTTTATCGCTTTATGGGTTTTGGTTATATTAATGTAGGTAAACGAGAGTCAGTTCTGCAGGATTCTGTTTTCTTATATATCTTTTTTTGGCATTGTTAAGGGCCCGTTTGACTAAGCTATCATATAAGTTGTTTCAAGAGCTTAAAAGATGTAATTTTTTTTTTTATAGGAAAAATATTTACTCTCCACAATGATTACAAAGGGTACTCAATCCTTACACGTAAAAGATGTAATTTTTATGTAGCTTACAAGTTGTTAAAGAGTTTGGCTAACAAAACTTATAAGTTCTTTGATAATTTGAGAGAAAAACTTTAAAAAATATATATATAAAAAATAATTAGTTATTTTTATTTTTTATGTTGAGGTGGGGTATATGGGGAATTTATTTTAGAAAAATAAGTTGGGATATTGGTACGTATTTTTTTCGAGCTTATAAGTTGCAAATAGCTTATTTTAAGATCTTACAAGTTGTTAAACATCTTTTTTACCAACACTTTTAGAAAGCTTATAACCTCAGCCAAATAAATGAGCTCTTACTTCAACATTTAAATGATCGAAATTTCGATATTCTCAGTGTCTATACTGCTGTCTAATTGTTGACTTGTCTAACATTGAGCAAGCCCTTATTTGACATGCAGTGTTTAACTTGGAGGAAACATTTAAAACAAACTTTTCATTGCTTGTACTCCATATGTGGCTTTGTTTACGTCGTCTAAAGGACGAAGGAAAGGAAGGTGTTGAGTTGGGGCAGTACTTATATGAGGTTTACAATCATGATCTGGAATTGAAGGTTTCTAAGGCTGGGGTGAGTATATCATCTTCCAAGTTCCAAAAGTTACAAATATGGTTAGTGAGATAAGTTGTCGCTAGGGCCAATTGATATGAGCAATCAACGTGTTTAAGATATTTATCAACATGTTGAAACATATCAACTAATTAATAAGAATGGAGAGAGAGAACCTAAAGCGTCTCTATCTGTTAGTGAACATTATTCCTTGTTGATATACTTATCAAGTACTGCTCAATTCCAATTTAACTGTTGTTTACTTGGTTAACTGTCTCTTTTGGTTTTCCAAGAAAAATTTAATACTCCCTCCATCCCAACTCTATGTACTACCTTTTTTCTCGTGTTTTAGCGAGCGAGTTATTTATTAGTATTTGAAATGATGAAGTGACTTTTATGAAGGGGTATGATAGATCTATCTCTCCTCTATTATATGTCTCCTTAAATATTACTTTATCATTTCAAATATTAATAAAAAACTCGCTCGCTAAAACACGAGAAAACAGTAACTGTGAAGATAGAGTTGGGACGGAGGTAGTATATTTTTTTCCAAATTTACCCTTTTCTTAATTTTTGTGATATGTCTCATTTATTGAGATACAAGAATCTATGTGAAACACCCAAAAGGATATATTGGTCATTTTATTTAAATAATTGTAGGTATTAAATGACTTTCTTAATCTATGTGTAACACTCAAAAGCGACAGTTAAATTGGAACGGAGAGAGTACCATTGTTAGTTAGCTACTCAACACTTTTTGTCCTCCCTAAAGTGCAGGTAAATTTGTTGTTATCAAAATGGATGAAAGAGTTGGAGAAGATATTTTATGGAAATATTATTGCTTATGATGCTGCCATTCAGAAACAAAATGGGCTGGAAAGTGCCATTTGGAGGTATGGCTTTTCTAGGAAATGCCTGTTATTTAGCATTTTTGTTTCTTTCCTGCCCATATAAAGCTGGTGCATTAGCTAGAAATAAGGATGGACAAAGAGAAAGGTTTTTGTGTAACTCTTGATGAATATATACTATCAATCTTCAATCATTAGAAATTTTGCATCTTATGCAAGCAAAGTGGTTGAGGCCAAGCTTTGATTTTAAGCTTATCAAAAATTCACAATAAGAGCCTGTTTGTTTAGTGATATGGGATTAGAAGGGATATGAAATCATGTGATATATTTTACTTGCATAAGTGATACAATTGACTTTTTTCACATGTTTGTTAAGATGTATTATAACATGGGAAATCAAGAAATAGTCTTGGTATTAGCAATACCACATAGGAGGTGGTATGAATAATCCAACCATAATGGGAAAATAGAGTACGGGCTTTTCTGGCGGAGGAAAATGCATCAATAATAACAAACACTTGAAATGGTAGGAATGATTTGTTATCCCTTCTTTTCGAGAAAACAAAGCGGGCTCTAAGGGTATATTTGACTTGGGATTTAGATGTTTTGAAATCTGGATTTCAATATCTAGTGGATTTCATAATCTTGATAAAGAGTAATGGTTTGTTTTGAGATTTAAAAGGGGTAGGGTTTAACTTTATGTCAAATCGATGTGTAAGAGTGTGTGATGTTTATTATTATATTATTGTTGATTAAATTGATTGTAATTGTAATGATTGACTGATTGTGTAATAATTAACCTGTTTTATTGAAAGATGCAAAAAGTGAGAATAAAAGGTTAATAAAATAAGAGTGGACATAAAAAAACCATATCTGCATTAATGAGTCATTGGAGGGTTTGTGGTGTAGAAAAAAATGGTATTTATAGGGTTTATAGGTATTTGTATTGGGTTTTATAAACCGGATTCCAAAACCCCAAAGTAGCCTAGAAGATTTTGGGTTAGTCATGTTGATATATCTGTTGCTGCTATACGTGTATATTGCAGGAATGTGTTCTCGGATGATGGTACATCAGAACCAAGTGAAGCTGCCATACTTTCTGTCCAGGCAAGTTCCCATATCTTATTTTGCTGCATAGATTGGTTCTGTGCAATCATATCTTAAGTTCTGGAGGGCCATCATCTGACTATCGTTTGGTTGCAATTTTAACTCTTTTGCATGCCAATTATTGTTTGGTCGTGAGTGAGGGCGTGTTCGGAGATGAGGGCATTAGACATAGAGAACTCATTAAAGTTTTAAAATCATTGCAACAAATCTTTACCATTTATTTAGATGTTTTGAGTTTATGAAACAATTGGGTGCTCCTGGTGCACAACTAATATTGTTCAATGAAAACAATATGTTGTTCAGTGAAAATAGCAAATACTGACCTACTAATACCTTTAGAAAACAACTAATACCATTTAAAAATGCACTTGAGTTGCAAGGAGCAACTGGTGCATAGAAGTATTTGCTTGAGTTTTTGTATGGATCTCTTAAGCCCCTCTGCAAATTGTGGTTATAAGCCTGTAACTAAATATCTTGGCCTTAAGCGTAATATCTCTACATTTGGGTGCTTTTTGTAATTGGTGTATCTTGTTTTTCATTCTTTTAGATTCTTGTTTTTTTCCAAATCATGGGATCTGTGCTCCATTTTGGTTCCAGGATAAAAAAAAAAATTATATTTAGGGAATGTACAACTCTCTAGGTATTCCTACAAAATAGTTGATTCTGAATAAAGTACATGATTGATTTAAATTATGGTTTGTTATGGGCGTATTCTCATAATTAATACATAGTTGTTATGGTTAGACTAGGTTATATATTTGACTCTGGTTGAACTTGACTCTTGCTCAAATCCAACTAGTTAATATCCTTTGCCAAATCAGAATTTCAGTTCTCTTTGGCTACTATAGAGCATTATAACCTTATTCAAATTTTAAAAAACATTTAAAAGGATTTCCAATACAAATTCAGAAAATAATAAAAAGAACTGGAACTTTTGAAATTTGATTTTGGAAGCAGTTTTACTTATACTGAAAAATGGCCGAATATGTTTTTGGTTATGTTCACAGTTCACATGACACTTTGCATAAAATCTGTAGAGTTTCGTTTATCAAAGAATGTATCTATCAAATGATTGAACAACTGGGAGCAGCTTACTCTGATATTCAGTTAACAATCAGAAAAAATGTCTATTGAATCGAGAGTTTGATACATCATCTTTAGTAGAAATATAGGTATTCCTTGCTCATAATCTGATAATCACTTATTTGAAACTTTGTTTTGATAATTTGGAATTATCATGAAATCCATCTCCACCTCGCTCAGTGTCATTGTCATAATGATACCATTGCAGGCTGTATCAAAATTAAAAATTATGTGTAAAATAAACCAAGAATGTTTCTCCCTGTAACAATGTGGTGGGCTCTCCCTGTAATAATGTGGTGGGCCATGATATGAATACTTCTTATACATGTTCTGATCATTTTCTGCATGTCATACAAGATTTCTTTATCAAAAAGAATAAAGGTGGATATATTATTCTGTCAAAGTATGTTTAAAGTTATTACAGTTTGAAAATAAAGTTTGCAATGGATGTGTTCTTCAATATGCCACCAAATTGAGTGGAAGTTTAAGCATGTTTGATTTTTACTTGGATGGCTGGCTTCCTAATGCTTGAAGCAATGCCATTAATCATTAGCTTGGCATATTTCCATTTAAATGAAGACTACTTACAGTCTGATTGTATCTTGCTCGTTGTTCACATATATTAATAGTTTGCAAGTTATAGGCTGTTTTCTTCAATCCCCAAATCATATGACAAAAGTTAGACAAGCCAAATAGCTCGTATGCCAACACTTAACCATTCCAAATGATGAATGTGAAAATGAATCAGATTAAGATAATTAATAATGCAAATCTGAAAACCCAAAAACTTAATGAGGGTGATGAGATAATTGGATCAAGGGGAAGAGGTTGTCATTTTAAACGAATTTCCACTAATTAGCTCGTCTTCCTTCAAACAAATTTCCACTAATTATTGTTTTGAGTAGTAATGTAAATTTTGTGGCAATGAGTCTTTTCTATGTTTCTTTGATTAGTGATTCTTCCTCACAACATTCAAATATGAGGGTGATGGAAGAATGTTGGAATATTTGATGAATATTTTAAAGAAAGAGAGTTCTGGGTTAAAGAATATGCTTTTCTGGATCATATGATACTTTACATGGTAATATGAAGAGTGTTACTGTATTTTCTGTAATTCTAGGAAGTAATGATCTCACTTTACATTTGTAGATTGTGTGAATTTTTGCTTTTTCCTTAAATTTATTGGGTAGCTCAAGTTTTCTTGCATTTAATTCAATTATAAAGAATTGAGATACATCAACCTGCTCATATATCCTTCTATTGTTTTTTAGGCAATGACAAGGTATATTCTTAGGGAAGCGACTTGTCTCGCGTTAACAGGTATGTTGAAGTTCTATGTAATAATATGTTTAATAATTCCTTGCTCGGATAGCATTTCAGAAGTTTGCTCCTTGTTGAAATAGCTAATAAGAAAATAATAAATTTTATTTTTCCTGTTTGTAAGTGAATTTTTTTAACTCGTCTTGTCTTGGCTTGAGAATAGGGGGAATATGTATTTTGGAATTTTTTTTATTGGATTTTTTTTTCTATCATCGGTTGTACCTTGCAAGAAATCAAGTGCATTTTAAAATGGTATTAATGAGTTGTTCTACTAAAAGGTATTATTTGGTCAATATTAGGTGTTTTCGTTGAAGAATATTAGTTGTTGCAACTGGCGCACCTAAGTGTTGCTCTTTTTATTTTCATATGTTATATTCTAGCACTTGGTACTTGGAACCGTTTTTACCAAATTATTACACCAGATGCAAACTTAAGTCTACTTTTATTTCTCTGAAGTCCCAATTTGTGGTTGCATTTTGTGTAGATAAAGAAGCAGTATTATCCGGCAACTTCAGGTTCACGCCGTTAGATACAGGTGCTGCTGATACAAGGAAAAAGAATACCACTGGATCTCAATAATGGAAATGAATGTCAATGTTGGAAATGTTTTCTACAATGATTTAGAGCAATGATCTATATTGTTCGTCTTAGTGTTGCTGATCGTTGGATTATCAGTTAGATGATATAAATAGCTGCAATGAGCCTTCTATTGATAATAGATCATATATAAGAACTTTCATCTTGCGATACTTGAATTTTGAACCATGTAATGTGAAAATTGCAATAATTTATTTATATTTTTATTGAACAATGATTAGATATTTTTGAAGATGTTCTTCCTCACAAATTGTAACGATCAATCACGATCAAAGAAAAATCTCGAACAAGCGGAAGAACTCGATAAAGCAAGGGGAAATTTTGAGATATTTTTCACAAATCTGTTATGAAAATTCTCGAACAAATGGAAGAATGATGAAGCAAGGCGGAAAATCTGAGATTTTATTTCACAAAATCTGAGATTTTATTTCACAAAATTCTATCATGGATAGTTAGTTAAAGTCATGTCCACACCTGGATGGGGATGGATCATCCATTTCAAATTTTCAAATTTGGATGGACAAATCTCAATCCCCATCACCTCAGTCACAAGCCCTTGTTCCAACAAAAGAAAGTAATACTTCATTCTTTTTGTAGTGTGTTTTTCCTTTTTTCCTTACACCCTCAATAACTATGATTTGACATAAAACTCAACTAATAACAAAAATAAAGGAATCAGTAAAAAAAAAATATATACTTCTACCAGCGGTCACAAGCCCTCGTCTTCCTTTCCAGAACAAGTTGAATGTGACTGGATCAAGAACAAGTTGAATGTGACCTAGGATCCAGTTGTTCCAACAAAAGAAAGTAATACTTCATTCTTTTTGTTGTGTGTTTTTCCTTCTTTTCTTACACCCTCAATAACAATGATTTGACATAAAACTCAACTAATAACAAAAATAAAAGAACCAGTAAAAAAAAAATATATACTTCTACCAGCGGTCACAAGCCCTCGTCTTCCTTTCCAGAACAAGTTGAATGTGACTGGATCAAGAACAAGTTGAATGTGACCTAGGATCCAGTCAGGGAGCTATACATCCTCCAGCTGTTCTAGAATCATGAGTATTAGGGTATAGAATCATGATGAGATAGAATCACTTTCTTTCCAGAACAAGTTGAATGTGACTGGATCAAGAACAAGTTGAATGTGACCTAGGATCCAGTCAGGGAGCTATACATCCTCCAGCTATTCTAGAATCATGAGTATTAGGGTATAGAGTCATGATGAGATAGAATCATGAGTCTTAGGCCACGTTTGCTATGCTGGATAAGGCCTGATAAATGGTTTTATCCAGCCCAATCATGTGTTTGGTTTGATGGACATTGGCCCATGATGAAAGTAGAGCCCGGTACCAAAATTAATATAATCAATTGATAGAGTGATAAATGGTCAGGGGTAGGGTGTGATTAATTCGTCTGTGTGATATTGTAACAGTAGTGTTAGTGTGTAAGTACAATTTTGTCTCAACCATATACACAAACACGGGCTAAACATAATCTGCCATAGTGTTAGAGAGAAAATTCCGTCAAAGAACATCAAGTAAATTGAGCAAAGAACAACGATCAAACCGAAAAATCGATTGAAAGGGTAAGAAATTAACAACTATGATGTTGTGCCTTTTGTTTTCTCTTGTTCTTTCCAACCACGTTTTATGAGAAAAAGCTTCCAAAAAAATTGGGGTTTTTGAAATTAGGGCATTTCTTTTTATTCTTTTTTGTGCGATTTGATTATGAGATTTGAGTTTTTTCTGCGATTTGATTATGAGATTTGAGTTTTCCTTGACATGATTTGTGAGCTATGTTTTATAGTTTGCGACGAGAGATGTGGAAATTAAAGGTACCGAAAAAAAGCGTTCACACGTCTCGATTTTTCGATTTTAATTAGTTTGCAGACGAAGTTCTCATTTTTTGATTTTTAATTTGATTTCGTTTTTGATTTCCTTAACAGGAAGCTGCACAGAAGTTCTCGTTTTTTGATTTCCTTAACAGGAAGCTGCACAAAAGTTTTGTGCTACTAGTGCACATGGGTAAATTCTAAGTATTTGCATTTCTGTGTTGATATGCTACTATATGGATTCAGTTATTGGGGAAATTCATGAGCTATTGTTATTTGCTTTGATGGAAATAGGAAAATATATTAAATTTTATTTATAATTTTACGAATAGAATATTAGTTTTTCTTGACCAACTTGTTGAAAATGGAAGAAAATCTTTGATGTGTTTGCTTATTTTTGAGTTTATGTGAAATGTATTGCATTCTAAGAACAAATGTGTTGGAATTTAGAGACACGTAAACACGTAATACATGTACAGCACAGATTTGCCAGTGTTGAATTTGAGACGGAATTTGCCAGGAAAATTCCTATTCTAGATTTTATGGAGAAACTAGGTTTTCTTGTTGTAGTAAATAATGAATCCCGGGAAGTCATATATATAGGGAGAGACTAGCTTAAATCTTAAGTCATCTTTATTAGGAAGATAATTCCTAATCTTGCAAAACATATCTCAAAGATATGTTTTTCCCAACGGATATTTTCCTACAATAATATTCCATAATATTATTTGGGATTCCTATTTAATTAAATCTAATTTAATTAAATAGTAATAATAATTAATTCTAAATTAATATATTATTAATTCTCCATAAATTAAATATTAAATCCAATTTAATACTTAATCAACCAACTATAATCTGTACACGGGGGTTACTTGTTGTGTGGCCCATTGGCCCTCATATATCGCTCGATTAGTCAAACTAACAGTCTTAATTGAACCCTAGACAATAAATTAGACATTCTCAATATATGAGGTACCTTGCGAGAAACGTGCAACTACCTACAACTGTATCATGGACTATTACGATTTCCTCCTTTAATTCACGAATACTCGATTAGTCTTGAATATGATGAAGTGTCTATTCAAATAACTTAATCGTATTATCTTCAATCACTAATTGATCACTTATGTCACTTGCCCACAAAGTCAAGTTGGCGTGCATTGGTAAATGCCTTTGATCCAATTATGATGAGAAGATGAATATTCTCTCTAGATCCACTTTGAGTAATGAATCATTTTCTTGGCTCAACTACCACGCACATGCACTTCGTGATGAACCAAATTCAAGCCATATCTACCCATGGAATGGTGCAAGCGTCGGTCATGGTCAAAGTTCATCACTCCACACATGTCGTGCGTATTGACCTCAAGTCGAAAGAGTATAAAGATCGCTCCAGTGACCGAGACACACCCGTAGACACATATAGTGGAACTACATCAAACGGTTGCTCGGATGGGTATACCAATACCCTTTGAGGTATTTGTGCATCCATCATGAAACACCTAGTATCTCGTAGTAAGTGAGATCTTACTACACTCTCTAAGAGTATGATGCAGATCGCACACCAATCTCCATTGCATCATCAATATCCCATTCTTGATGATCCTCGATTGGGGCCATTTGAGAATCATGCTTAAGTCATCTGAGTTCTCACATACTCAATGACAACAGTGATTCAAGGGAACATATATAAGAACAAATGCAAACAATCAAACATAATATTCTAATAAGTGTAATGCCATACATTCAATATTAAATAACAATAATATTAAACCAACATTGAATATTATCTGAGTATTGTGTCCTTACAATGGATTTTCTCTAGGACACTAACACTAACAATCTCCAACTTGTACTAGAGTCAATCACCTACAAAATGATAACATGTATTTGAAATCTGAGCTTCATTATTGTCGAATCAAAAGCTGAAGCAAGATTATTTCCATTCTTGTTTTACGATTTTGTGGATTCTTGAAAGTTTGTATTTTCCCGAAAGTAATTTTGATGTAGAGTGTGGTCATGACTATTAGTGAAGACGAGCATGGTACCTCTAATCGAGGAAAAATTTGGGAGAAAATTGTTGGTAGATTGTGGTCATGGCTATAGGTGAAAACGAGCATGAATGCGGGGAGTGTCATTTCGAACTTGGCTCTCGTGCGGGAAGCATGCTTGGAAGATTAAATGACTATGATCATATAGACACAAGTCGATAATTTGGTTATTGAGTTTGTATATGTGGCAAAGATACAATTGTGAGGAGTTATCTTGGCGGTATTTTAAATGATTTGTGATTAGTGTTTCTAGGAAACATCTTGTATCTTGGAACACAATGGAGATGTTTAATAATATTTTCTTGATTTACCAAAAAAAAAAAAAAAAAAAAAGATGTATTCGATGATGATGATGGTAGAATTTACATTGATTTAGATATATTGAGATGAAGAATTTTTCTCGAACAATGCTTTCGTTTTCAAATATAAGCGAAAAATGCTTTATGATGAATTATGCTTCTTCAATTGTAATCTATTATTCAAGGGCAACTTAGACATTGTTCAATAATTTTAACTTTTATCATTTAAACCAAACACTTGAATTCTTTATCAATACAATATTTTACAAAATAATTCATCAAACCAAACAAATTAATTTTTTCAAAATCTAGTGATATTGAAAAGTGCAATCCACCATAATCCTATCATCCCCATCCATCCCATACCATAAACCAAACGTGGCCTTAGAGTATATAATCATGAATGTTAGAGTAGGATCCCGTCGAGAGAGCTATTGGGGGTCATGGTAGACGTTGACTTGGGGGTATAATTAGGGTAGATAATTTTGAATACAACACGAAAATGATATGCAATTGTCTAGTAAAGGTGAACCGTCCTCAATTCATATTATTTTAAATCTCTGAATTTATATGAGAAGATATTTATGGTATTATTATTAGTTTTTTTTAATCTCGATCATTCATTATTTAATTTTGATCTTTACCGTCCATTTATCCCTTATCTATTATTTAATTGTGAATCACCACAATTCATGTGGTATTCTATTTCATGTCATTCATGGTATCAACCTTATCTATTTAGTTTTTAGATTTATGTGAAAAGTTATTCATGGTATTATTAATACCATTTTTTTTTTTATTGTTATTAATTTTTAAATTAATTAATGTCATTCAATCTTTTGTAAAATAAGGTTAATATAATAATTATTTTTTCATGATGATTTAAATCTTCTTATGTCAATATCAACCTTAATTTATGATGATTAAATATTTTTAACAATAATTACTATTGGCCGTGAAAATTATTCACAAGGCTGATTTGTAGGAAAACAAAAAATTTAAATAATATTGAAAAATAATCATTCAGGGACATATGAGATAATGAGTGGTGTAAATGTCAAAACAACATATATGATGCTAGTGCTAGTGTATGTATAAACCCACAAGAATTAATATAGGAATAGTAAATAGAACTTGTTCTCATATGCATTTTTGCCAAATAAAAATAAATATACAAACTCACAAAATTATCAAAAAATACCTAAAAACTTAAAAACATATTAGTACTAGAAGTCCAAGCAAGAGTTTCCTTTTTAAAAAATAAAACATAAAAACCTGAAGGCATTATTGGAGACATGCTGATGCTATGCTACCAACTGGAGAAGTTGAAACAAAGTAGAAACCCAATTGTGCTTGGATGTTCCTTTGTTTTTTCATTTTTTATTTTTTTGAGAATTTTTTGTTTGGATGAATAGTTATGAAAAATAAGAGTGTGATTGGATGTGAAAAAATGTAATGATTAAAGTTGATGTGATACGTTTGCTGAAAATGAAAGTGTGATTGGATGTTAAAAGAAATGATTTTGTTTTGAATACTTAATTAATATGATGAAATTTAGTTTGTGTTGTTATAATTATTTTTAATTTAAATATGTTAATTAATTTATTATAATTATAAAAATTAAAATAACATTTTATTTTTTAGAAAATATATAAAAACAATATAAATATTTTTCTCTTGTTATTTTCTTTATACATATGGACTTTTTGGCATATATATTGAAAAGTTATTTGTAAATACAAATATAATTAAACTTCATCGGTTAAAAAAATGTCAAGGCCATGACGACCTGCTTATATATTCAATTAATATATATATTTATACTTATGTCACAAACTTATAATTAAAATATAAACTTAAAAATTTGTGAATGGACTGTTTTATATTGAAAATTTTATTTATTAATATAGCAGTTTTATTAGCTAGTTCTATGTGATTAATAAAAAGTACCAAATATTTATGTATTAATGTGTATTTATTTTTATGTACCTTTGTTTTATATTTATATGTATATTTATTTTGTTAAGTAATTTTCTGTTGCAACATCGATTAATTTTTTTATTACACTAGTTTTATATATATATATATATATATATATATATATATATATATATATATATATACAAAAAAAAAACTCATCGAGGGCGATAAAATAAATGGGGCGTTATCAATCTTAAACACAAATTAACCCTCATCCTCCTAAAATATTAAAGCGTCGATGTTAACGTTTACATTACGCCATTTTGTGAGATAAATGCCAAAACAAATGATGTCTCTCTCTCTCTCTATATATATTAAAATTATTAAGTAAATTTTTATTTTTTTTATATACAATAGTCAATGATGATTTCTATTTGTTTAAAAAAATTATTTTCAAAGAGAGATAGGCAGTATGAATCACGAAGGGCTTGACTATTTCAAGAAAATATCAATTATAAATAAAAATAACAAATAATACTATCAAGTAATTAAAAGTATTTAACTAATGAGCCCGATGCATTTTTTGAGGTAACCAAGCCTGCAGCTAAGTCTGTCAGATGTTGTCGCATAACTGTAGATTTGGGATGACATTTTTTGAAATCACTGTAGATTTGAATGAATAGGTCATAATAAAATCGAATTTTTTTTCTGAAAAAATAGATTATAAAATAAAAATGAAAAAAACTTCCACATCCAAGCACAGCCCTAGATCTCACTTCTACCTTTCTGTATCCCCAAAAAAAGCAAATATTTTCTCCTCGATTCTTGTATCTTGTACCTCCTAAAAATTTGAAATTCTTCAAACCTTTTTCAAATTTCCTTCCACACTCCCTAGATCTCACATTCCCCTTTGCAGATCCACAATCTGCTTTTTCGTTTTACTTGAAAATGGAGTACACCGAAACATATAAGCACATGGGGCCCTGCTCATTTTCACCCAATGCCAGGTTTCTCGCCGTCGCCGTAGATTATCGCTTAGTTATTCGCGATGTTCTCACCCTCAAGGTAAACGCATTGCTGCATTTCCAGTCTCGAATTGTGTGTTTGATGTTTAATTTGAGTTTTATTCGGCTGTTAGTGGCGTGTGCTTTGAATTTTAAGCAATTGCCTTTCTACTGTTTGGAAATTGTAGCTTGAGCACTTGAGTTTTGCCCTACATATGAAACCTGCATTGTAGCCTGTGACTGTTAACAGTTATAACGATGGAGGGGAAATTGTTTGGTTTAAGGCTGGTTAGGGTCATTGCATAATCATTTAGGCAAGATATACAATCAAGTATTTCTTGAGTGACTCAAGAATTTGGGAACAAAAATGTCAAGAGGTTTTTTTTTTGGGAGAACCAAAGGGACTTTCTGGATTTTTGATATAGAATGAATAAGTAGCTAATCATTTAACCATATGGCTTAGCTATAATTGAATGCCACTACTAACTTGGTATAATTTATTTTAGAAAAAGTGAATCAATGTCTTCTTTCTAACATGATGCATCACCATGTAACCATACTGCATTTAGTTTCTCAATTTGTTAAAAATTGCAAGTATGCTTGTATATCATGGTAATTTGGGTTTGAGTTGAACAGTTGGTGATTATGTCTAAGTTTCCTTGCAGGTGGTACAACTGTTCTCATGCTTAGACAAAATAACATACATTGAATGGGCCCTTGATTCGGAATATATACTTTGCGGCCTATTCAAGAGGCCTATGATACAAGCATGGTCGTTATTACAACCCGAATGGACATGCAAAATAGACGAGGGCCCTGCTGGTATTTCCTATGCGAGGTGGAGCCCAGATAGTCGCCACATACTAACGACTTCTGAATTTCAACTCCGGTTAACCGTTTGGTCATTGTTGAACACAGCATGCATACATTTACAATGGCCAAAGCATGGTTCTAAGGGAGTATCATTTACGAAAGACGGCAAGTTTGCAGCAATATGCACTAGACGTGATTGCAAAGACTATGTTAATCTACTCTCTTGTCATACTTGGGAGATTATGGGTGTTTTTGCAGTTGACACATTGGATTTGTCTGATATTCAGTGGTCCCCTGATGATAGTGCCATAGTTATATGGGACTCTGTTCTTGAATACAAGGTACTACTTAGCAAAAACTTCTGCGCACCCGTTGAACCGTGTGACTAGATATGACTCAATTTTGACCAAAGTTTGACTAATTTACAAAATATACTGAAATATATAATTAGAAGTATTAGTTCGTATGAAGAAAATTGTTAGTTCATATAAAAGAAAAATATCAGTTTGTAGGCTAAACAATATTAGTACTTTTTCAATATACATCTAATATTGCTCATCATATGAGCTAATACTTTTCATAACAAGAACTAATACATATCAATTGCTTTTTTCTATGATTTCTGAAAAAATAAACTGTTTGGTTGAATTTTTTGTCAAAATTGGGTCAAAAGTGCACAACAAGGTACTTATGGACGCTACTGATTGGTTTTGTCTAATAGTGAAATCACTTGAATATGTCTGTTTTATAGTTTGTATTTATTGATTTTAATGAGCTTTATGGGGCATCGTATTGTAACTAAATGAATTCAAGCTCTCTTTTTTCACTCCATCGTATGATGTGATACAGATTCACCTATTTTTTTTAAATCATACATCTGCATTTGTGTTTATTACTGGCAGCTTGTATACCAAAAGAATGAATCAGCTTGAATTTTGTTAAAAATTAGATAAAAGAAGCATGTGTTTCTATTTGTCCCTGCCAGTGGTTTTATCTTCTTTCTAATTACCTGTGCAAGAACCATGACTTGCTGTGTTTCTGAATAGTCACTTTTGTTATGTTGTAGTTGAAGTTATCTGCTCAACACCCGTTTCGCTATTTAGGGTCTGTTTGGAAACTCTATTAAACAACTTCTAGAATTTATTTTTCTCAAAAGCTGTTAGGAGTAGCTTTTGAAAAAATGTGATTATTCCCCATATTGTAGAGTTTGCAAATACCACCTTAATGGTGATTGCATATCCCTTTGTGAAATGGTGGACATCATTACTGATATATCCAATAGTTAATTACAAAATAAATCATAACCTATTCATGTTTTTTCAATTACAACATATGCTTTTAAAATTAGCAAACACGACCTTTCAAATTATTGCAATTTTATCACATGACTATTTTCTGGCTGGTCCTGCTGACGTGGCACTATATGAAATTGCAAAAAAAAAAAGCTGTTGTGATTAAACTGGAGTAATAATATAAGGACGTGAATTTATTTGCAATTTTCAAAGATTTTCCTGCTACCACATCAGCCATGTTGCTAGAAAATAGTCAAAATTACATCAATGCAAAATTTAAAAGCCTGTGTATCGAATTGCGAAAATTAAAAATATATTTTGTAATTGAAGAAAACGTGAAAAGGACATGATTTCCTATGCAATCAACTGTATATTCGATTTTTTTTAGGTTGCGTGTCTATTGCTGATGAAGAGCTTGTTCCTCTGCAATTATGCTTGAATTTGTTGTAACCAACATAAATTGTTTCATTCTTTGTGATATTGTCTAGGTTCTGATATATTCTCCAGATGGGCGGTGTTTATCTAAGTATCAAGCATATGAAAGTGGATTAGGAATAAAGAGTGTTTCCTGGTCACCCTGTAGCCAATTCTTAGCTGTGGGAAGCTATGACCAAATGATACGGGTCTTAAATCACTTGACTTGGAAAGTGTTTGCAGAATTTACGCATCTATCCACTGTTCGTGGTCCTTGTGCTGCTGCTGTGTTTAAGGTAGACGAGTTACTATTCATATAGCTGAGATTACATATATCTACCCTTAATGTTTTTTTAAAGATTTTATTATTCATTTTAAGCCAATATTTCTTATATATTTACGATTTCGACAATGTAATAATTAAAACAAGGCTCTTATAATTGTCAAAATGGAAAACTTGAAAAAAAAATGAGTTTACATGAAAGAAATAACCTTTTAAAAACGTAAGAGTATTTTAAAGGATATAAAGTTATTTGAGTGTAATTTTGACCTTTTGAAGCAAGTTTGAGTGGTAAGTGTACTAACTACTAAGTAATTTTGTGGGTGCAAATAGCACCACCCTTTCCTAAAACTTGTTTCATATTTTTTCCATTTCATTCAGGAAGTAGATGAGCCGTTGCAGCTTGACATGTCTGAGTTATCACTGAGTGATGAAATTGTTCAAAGAAATGCTGGTAAGCTCCCAATGAATAATAATGATTTTCTGCCTCTATTTGTTCTTTGATGCAAATCCATCTCTACAAGGATTTTATATTTATTAGAAACATGTTAAAAAGCATTGCAATATCAATTTTTTTTAATTATGTCGTTTATGTTTTAAAATGCATATGTTATATGCCATGTGCAGTGTATAAGTATTCACATACATAGCAGCTTCAGTTAACTTCCCTACAACAATCATGATCTAATTACTGAATTGTGTCTCTCAACAAGTTACGAATATAAGATAGTTTTCATTTCTTTTGTTCCATCTAACTATTGTGTGACGAAAAGCTGTCTAATGGCTTTCCCTTCTCATTTTGCAGATAATGCTAGTGAGACATTAGTTCAAGTTAGATATGATGTTATGGAAGTGCCTATTACTCTTCCTTCACAAAAGCCTCAACCTGATAAACCAAACCCCAAGCAAGGAATCAGTGAGACATTATTTATTGCAACATCTTACTTATTTATGTTTATTCTTTTAGCATGTGCTTTCGTTCTATTGAAATCTCTTACAAAGTTTGTGTTTTTTGAGTCCTTTCTTTCTTCTTCGTTGAGCTAACTATCTTTTAAAAAGAAATAAGAGCACAAAATAAAATGTTTTAAACTGGCTCATACAACAAATGTAGCTCATTCAAACCCGTTTTTTAGTACTAGCATCAATTTGGTTTGTACCCTGATGAGATCAGTCTCACAAGGAAAACTTCTACTCAGTTTCATCTCTGCTGCCATTATTAGCCTTCCCAAACATATAAATTTATGATGAATGGGATTGATAATTTTTTAGGTAAGGTACAGATATTCCCTTAACTTCATACCCAGTACAATTTTGCCCTTGAATTAATTTTTTGTCCAATTAAGTACTCATATTTTTAAATTGGAACTATTGACCCGGTTGTAATTAGCCCCTTAACTATTTGTTTGTCCAATTAAGCAAATATATTTTCTAAAATTAAACAAATTAGCCCCTCAGTTCGAACAAACAAAAAAATAGTTAAATGGATTAATTTGTACATGAGACAATAGTTGAGAGGCCAATTTGTCTGTTTTATAAAGTAAGAGTGTTCGGTTAGATGAAAAAACAATTCAAGGGCTAAATTGTACCCAAGTCACTAGTTGAAGGGCTTATTTATATTGTGTCCCTAAATTTTTACTGAGTAGGGTCTCTTGTGAAGCCTGTCGGGTTCACATAAGCTCTCATATTCAAGTATCACTGTTTAGTATATGAAGTGTTGCTATTTACTATATGAAATATCACTGTTTAAAAGATACTTGATTTTATGTGTTCTTTTCGAAATCACCAAACAGTGACACTTTGTATGCTGAACAGTCGCACTTTGTATACTACACACTGATACTTTGAAGAAGAGACTTCATGTGGACCTGTGTTCATATATTATTGATAAGTTATTCTTTTTTTCATGGCAAAACATCCCGGCCCATATCTATCTCACACCGAAACTCAATTGCAGGTCTCATGGCATGGAGCAGTGACAGCCAATACATATGCACACGAAACGACAGCATGCCAGCTGTCCTCTGGATATGGGACCTGCAACATCTCGAGCTTGCATCCATCTTGATACAGAAAGATCCCATTCGAGCTGCAGCATGGGACCCCACGTGCCCTCGTCTAGTTTTGTGCACTGGAACCACAAACTTATACATGTGGACACCAAGTGGTGCTTATTGCATCAACGTCCCGTTTCCTCATTTTTCTGTACTTGATCTGAAATGGAATTCAGATGGGAGCAGTCTCCTACTCAAAGACAAGGAGTTGTTTTGTTGTGCTGCTTTGCCCTTACTGCAAGAATCCACTGATTACAGCTCCGATGATTGATGTTTGAGTCGTGTCTCGTCTAACCTTAAATATAAGCAACTTCAGCTCGAAGATGTTCGATGAGAATATGAAATGGTTCTAACCTTGTCATCTTCAAAATCTAATCTTTTGTATCGATAGTTTGAGCATGTGTTCAACAATCTAACTCTCTGCAACTCATTTGCTTTGATGGTTTTTTGTATGTTGGATTATTTAATAGTAGATGTTAGTATTAATTGTTGGAAAGAATGATGGATGGTTGTAATGATGAAGCCTTTTTTTAGTCTCAAGTAACCACATACTTTAATCTGATTATGTATCTAAGCTTTCTTTTTTATAATGGTTGTGTTGTGCCAATATATCTCCTATTTCAATAATTGCACTATGACATATCATGTCATGTTTACGAAGATAGTGTTTATTGTCTATTTGATCATATTGGAGTATATAAAGTAAAGTCTTGAAGTTTAGGCTAATTGCGAAGAAATTGTTCTTGAATTTTACCTTTTTTTTAAAGGTCTTTTTTCTTGATGTTTAATATCAATAGAATGTATATTAGCATTATCCCAGGATTTGATACTTTCTTCAAATAAAAAATAGTACTTATAACTATCTTATGAATCTACTAATTTTATTTAATTAACAATATTAGTTTGATTAAAATTGTATTTGAGAAAGTCTTGTGTGAAATATTCAAGACACTAATATTATGTCAATCTGATATAAATAAGGTAAAAATACTTCAAAATTCTAAGATGCGTGTGGGAGGGGGAGGGGCAGGGCGGATGGATGGGGGCGAGGCAAAGTGGGCTTTAGGTTGGCGTAGTCGAATATGTATTCATAGAAGAATATGTTTATCAAATATGTATTGTAGTCTAGTGGTTCTGGTTTGTTGTTAATGTATTTGGTTGTGGGTTCAATTAAACTTGAACACATAATTTTTTTATTTTTTTTTTGGGTCAAATTTTTGTGTGTTACTACATCTATGTATAAGTGTTACTACATTGTTATATTGAAAAACTTCATATTTTACGTAACACGTAATTAAACATATTGTAACACATAAATATTCATAACGTAACATGGGTCACATGGTAACACATTATTGTTCATATAGAATCGTGAGTATTCACATAGTATTATGACGATATATGAACAATGTTACATATTATTAAAAAACATGTGTTCTTATATTAACAAAAAAGTGTTACTATATATGAAGAAAAACGTGTTACCACAAAAATAAAACCAAGACAAGCGTGAAAAAAAATCTCCAAATTCAAAATTACAGATTTAAAGAACAATTTGATGTGTTCTTACATGAACAAAAAGAGTGTTACCATATGAGCAAAAGAGTGTTACCACATAAATAAAAAACCAAGACAAGCGTGAAAAGAAATCCCAAATCCAAAATTACAGATTTAAAGAACAATTTGATGTGTTACTACATGAACAAAAAAGAGTTGTTACCATATGAAAGCAAAAAGAGTGTTACTTATATGAACAAAAACCAAGATCAGACGCAAAAAAAAATCTTCAATCCAGAATTCTGATTTCTGGGATAGCGTGAAAAAAGAGTGCAAAAGGATCGAATTTCATCACACACTTTGTGTTGAGGGGTAATCAAACATACACACATATTCTCTCATATTCTCGTAGAATCCACATCGAAATCCAAATTGAATGCGCGGTTTCATCCAATGATCGTAAGCGAATCCAAAAATTAAACCTGGACAAGAAATTAGGCACGCGGCGATGGAAGGAAGAAGAAGAAATCACAGTGCATTGCGGCGATGGAAGAAGAATTTGGGCGACTCAAGGAAGAATAAGAAATCAGTGCAGAAGCGGCGACGCCGGGAAGAAGACCCATAAGACCCATCAATGCTTTTGCCCTAAACTGGACCCGATCGACCATAAAAAATAAAAAAAGACCAATTAAACTTCTGATTCACAAAACACCAAAGGTATCAATATTAAGATCCAAGTTTTTGTGTTTGAAAGATATTTTTCTTTTAGAAGGAATGGATGCAATAGGTAAAATATAACAACTTAATTATGCGATTGTCTTTGTAGGAAACATGATCCGTCTAGTATTGTTACGTGATGACCGATGAGCTGTTTTTGTTCGATATTTTGTTGTTTTTCTTTTCTTTTTAGTGTTTTTGTGGAATTTGATTTTTCGATATTTTCTTGCTTCTTTTTCTTTAAAGTTTTGGAAATTGTGTTTTTTCAATTTTCATGTTTAGCCGTATGGATATGAACGTTTAGCATGTGGGGCAGTTGACATGTCGGCATGCAGAGGACTATAATTCAAAGACATCATATTAATAAAAAATTATTGTGTGAAATTTATTCTTATAAAATTGATATCATTACACATATAAATTGAAGTGACTCTTTTGTGAAATAGTATTGCATAAAAATTATATGTGCAATATAATATATTTCAGGTAAAATTAACAAAATTCGCGGGTCGTGGCGCGGGCGGGTGGGGCGAGACGGGCAAGGGTTGTGGGCTTCAGGTTGGGCGGATTAGTGGGAAATATATATATATATATATATTTATAAATAATATTTTTATAAATATTTTTATAAATATGTATTGTAGCCTAATGGTTTGAGTCTATTGTTAATATATTTTTGAGTAGATTCAATTTAATTCTTATTAAACACATAATTTTTAAATATTATTTATTTTTATCAAATTTTTGTGTGTTCTATATGAAAAGAATGTGATACCTATAAAAACAAAATGTATTACTACGTGAAATAAAAATTATATTATCATTTAAAAAAATATATCTTGTTTTTCTCCATGTGTTACTGAATGGATAAGTAAATGTTACTACATGTTATATTGAAAAAAACTTCATATCTTGCGTAACACGTATTAAAACATAATGTAACACATGAATGTTCACAAGGTAACACATTGTTGTTTATATGGTAACACATGAATATTCACATAGTATTACAACGACTTGTATACATACATTGTTACATATACTAAAAAATATGTTCTATTGAACAAAAAAGTATTCTTTTTTGATGAAAAACGTGTTACGACATGACCAAAAATCAGTACAAGAGCGAAAAAAATTATAAGTCCGAAATTACATATTTAAAGAACAACATAAGAAGAGTGCTGAAGATCTGAAAAACTGCGTTAAAAAATAAGAGGAAAAAAAACGGAAGGACCTGTAAATTTGCAAGGATGAGAAAAATGAAGAAAACGAGAAGAATATGAAAGAGAAAAAAAGAAAAAAAAAAGAACAAGAGAAGAGAAGGAAAAATCTAGACACACACCGCCATCAAAACCAACTGAGATCTGGTCGCGTTTATTGTGACGCGAGGAAGAGAAAGAAATTTGGTAGTGTCTGTAGCTGTGCGACGAGAGGAAGAAGAAAACCCGTGAGACCCAACAACAATATGCTCTGACCTGATCAGGTTGCCTGACCCGTGAAAAAATTAAAAAAGTCCAATTGAAATATAATTGCACATAAACATAGTATGCGATGATTGCATCTGCGTTTTTAATCTATAAATTGATATAATCATAACGCTTAATGCTATAATCTCAATGTATAAATGTATTGTAGTATTAATTTATAAGTGTAGTGATATAAATTTCATACTATTAACAAATTTCATCGAAGATGCACTCATATTAATTATGAGTTGATCTCTTGTGCACTGGCTGCACCATGCAACTCAATTACAAAATATACAATTTATTGCATTGTAGCATGTAACTTATTTACATAAAAACATGCATGCAAGTTTTGTTAAAGTAAATTACATATTTTAATAAAATAAATTATATATTTCAAAAAAATGCAATTTACGATAATTTTGTATGTGTTGTTGTTTCATATAAACTTTTTCGATGCATGTGTTGTTTTTTCACATATAAATTTTTTCAATTCTTAAATGTACATATATATTATTGATATGAAACCAGTCAACACGAATTAATCTTCATTGCACATATCCGAACCATGAACTAGTTGGTATCCAAATAAAGTCATGAAGATGGTCCCAAAAATTTGATGTATTTTCAGAATGGACCCGATCGATTATTTCTCAGTAATACCTACCACATTTGTATTTGTCTCCTCCTTTGGTTTTCCAAATATCTTCCACGTTCTTCCATGCAATCCCCATCCATTAATAAATGATGCAATGTGATGTGGCAATAAAATCTAATGATAACAATTAGGGCAGCTACTTGAGTGTAAGAAGTAGTTATTTTTTGAAAAAGTTGGTCTTATTAAAAAAATAAATTATTCTCACTATTCTAGTTGTGTTTCAAAATATTTCGGGCTTATTTTGAAACACTTAAAACAGCTTCCAAAAGCACTTATTTTCAAAGCTCCCTCTCACAGCTTTTAAAAATAAGTGCTTTTGAAAGCTGTTTCAAGTGTTTCAAACACACTCTTAGTATTGTCAACGAAACAATGCACACCAATTTCATGGTGTAGTTGATGTATTACTCACTCAATTTTATAGTGACAATTCTATAGTTATTTTCACATAAATTAAGAAATTGAAGTCAAAATATTAATTTTTTACTTTTTTCTCCATTTTGCTGATAGCACTTAGATATTAATTTGAAAAAAAAACAGAAGAAAAAAAATTAAAAATAAAACATTAATGATATATTAAATATACGAAATAGTCTATCTTTGTGGGACGGAGGAAGTATATGAATTTGCTCCGTCTCACTTTTATTTGGGGAGGTGTTATGTGCACCATTTTTACCTGCACTCCCTTATTACTATTGTTAATAAAAAATAATACTTATTAAATGATAGCTTTACAAAATAATAATGGTGTACAGTGAAAATAGATATATAATACTTTATCTTTTTATTTTTGGACATATTTGCTCCACTAATTAACTTTAGTTATGTCCAAGTTTTTTTTACTTTTAGATGTAAATTTTGATAAATTTTCCCAAAAGTTTTATTTTTTTCCCTAATTAATAGCGTTTTTATGCCCTCTCAGCTGGCAAAATTTAAATATTGACTTTTTAAAAAACGAAAAAAATCTCAGGGTTGTAATAATTGAATTGAGAAATCGAAGATAACAAATTAATATGTTGGACGAGATGACGAATTTGATATATGATACAACCTTTGATACATCGAAAAATGGTCGAAAATCGATCAAGAAGTACAAATTTATGAGTAAATAGCGACTCATCAATCAAAAATGAAATTCATCGAGATGTGATAATCAAAAATTGAAAATATTATATAGAACGGATTGTACGTGAGGAAAAGTTTAGTATTGGTCACAATCTTCTACTTATAAAAAAAATACTCTTCATCCGTCAACTTTAACTCTGGGTTTTCGTTTTTTCCCATACTTAGCCCCAACACTTCCTTAAATATTAATATTCACTTTTATCACATAAAATCTTAATAAACAATTCTTTTCTATCCCAAACTATTCATCACTTTTATCACATAAAATCTTAATAAATAATTCTTTTTACCCCAACATTTTATCACTTTTTTTCTTAAAAACCATAATCTGATAAAAGAACTATAGTGTTGAGTTAGAGAGCGGAGATAGTATAATTTTCGGCAAACAAATTGAACTTTCTGGCGAAAGGGTCCTAAATTTGAAAAAAAAGTATGGAGGAATAAAATTGAGCACGTGCGACCAAAATTACATGACATTATAAAATATTATATCTCTCATTTTGTTTCATTTAAAAGTCAATCTCCGATGGAACTTGTTCACGATATAAATTGATATTATTATATTTATAAACTAGTAATATTATAGCATAATACTCATGTAAACTAGATATATACATGGTCCATCCTAAAAATTTTAGATCCTGAATCGATTTTAAAATTAAATTTTTATAATCTTTTTTATATATAAACTAAACAATTATACAAATTGACTATGTTTCACAATTTAAAAATTGAATAATAACTAATGACAACTTAATATGCAATGAAAGATTTGCAAAGATTTTATTATGTGTGTGCAATATATTCTCTAGTTTCACATTAATTGTTTGTCACTTTTGAGGTTGGTATAAAAATAAGAAACATAAAATTTTGATAATTTTTTCTTCGAATGAAAATAAAATTAGAGGAGAGAGAGTTTGTGAAGGAAAATGTATTTTTCGTAATAAATTAATTTTTAAGGTAAAATTAATAGTTATAATTCGAAAATAAAATTTATTTGGCAAGATTTTATACCAAGAAAATTATAATAGATTTAATTATGTGCATGTCATATATTTAAGAATTAAATTAAAATAGTTGTGGACTTGTGGTGCACAAATATTTTTATTTTGAATAAAGCATGTGCTCAAAAATAAATTAAGGATTTCCAAAAGTAGGGTAAATTAAGGATTTGCAAAAGTTAGGACTCAACCCTAGACAAAATATAATAAAATACTTGTTCTTTCTATTAGGATATTTCACAATATATTTATAATTTTACAAGAACAAATATTATATATATATATATACATATAGAATTGTGTGCCCTTAAAATTCGACAAATTTTTTTGGCCTGAGTCGGAGTCTAATGACTTGTCCGACTCAAGAAAGGCACGACCCTAGATATATACATGAACTCTATCACTAATGTACATAAAAATATTATTGTTTAAAAAATATTTTATTTCAATCAGTGCTAGTTTTTGTGCGTAACAATGATAGTTTATGTACATAACAATTATATTATAAAAACGGAGTTTACCGTGAATTCGATTTCGCACAAAATTTTGTCAATATCATAACACTTATAAATTAAAACCACAACATTTATGTGTGTAATTGTTGTGATATTAATTTATAGGAGTAATGATCTCAGTAAAGTAACGTTATAAAATTGATATAAATTCATTTTATACGGTGAACAAGTTTGACAGAATAGTTTCATTTAAAGCAATGCACCTAGAAACAAAATAGAGAAAATAAATAGAAGAAAAAACATTATATGCAGCAAGTGTACCGTGCTTCAAATACATTTGTTAAATATGTAATTTATTTATACTAAAATATACAACTTATTTTTACTAATATAAATTGTATTCTCTCTGTCCACGAAATTTATGCTACATGTTTTGGGCACAATTATTAAGAAAAAGATTGATAAATCAGATAAAATAAGGATATTATGGGGTATTGTGGGGTCCTGATCCATTTATAAATAAAATAATTATTTGTGAGTAAAGTACAATGATAATTGAAGTAATTTAGTGATATGTATGTTTTTATAAAATATATGAGAATAGATTTGATGGACGAATAAATAAGACAAATGAAAATAAATTTAGTGGACAAAAATGGTATGTTTTAGTGCAATTAAGTTATATATTTCAGTGCTTAAAAGATACACTTTGAAAAGGAAAACGAAATAGTAGTAGCTTGAAATCCGAGTTAACTCTACATACCGTAAAAGCGAAGAAATCGGATACGATCATACGGTGCGCTACTCTTGTTTTGTTTCCCACTCCCACCCCCACCGTCTCGCCACGTCGGCACCGTCTCTTCTTCTTCTTCTTCCAACTTTTTCAACTTCTTCCCAATTCCCATTAATTTCCAAACCCTCTTTCGATCACAAATTCATAATATCTCTCTTTCGATTCAACTTCTTCCTTTTCCTTTCCCTTTCTACTGTGTGTATCTTGAGGATGAGCTCAGCTTGATTCCCAAGTTTTAGGATGCTCTTGAGTGAACGCTGAGTAACGAATTGGATATGGAAAATGGCGAAAATGGCGGCGTTTGCTCCACCGAAACTGCTAACGGAGCGGAGGATGTCTACAGTCGTAAAAAATCCGATGCTGCGTCCGCTGATCATCTCGTTGTTATGGTCCATGGAATTCTTGGCAGGTACTTTCTGTTTTTGTTTATATTATTTTTTGTGATGGAAGTTATATTTTATTTGTTTTATTTTATCTTTCATCCCAAGCGTGGTATTAGAGAATTCACTTGATTGTTAACGGAATGTTAAACATCTGTTCCCCCTGAGTCGGTTATCTAAGTTTTGGCGGATTTATTAGGCTGTTTTGATTCTGATCTGGTACTTGATTCTGAGCTTTTTTGCAATTTGCCTTGTATGTTGTGGATCATAGAAGGTTTACTCTTTTGTGCGTGAGTGAGGGCAAAAAAATTACTGCCTAACGAAGATCGCATACAAAATTGATGTAGAGTTGAGGAAGATGGTGTTTTTTTTCTCTTCTTTTTCTCATTAATGATTTCTAAGTTCAATTGATGTTCATATTGTTCCTACTCGTCTGTTATTTCAGCGCTTCAGACTGGAAATATGGAGCTGAGCAATTTGTCCAGACGATTCCTGATAAAGTTTTTGTTCACTGTAAGTTGCATTATATATATTTTGTGTTTTACATGTATGAAATTTTATAGTTGCCTTCTGTGCTATGCTTTTTTTAATGGTGAGTGAGAAAATGAGCAAGAATTTCTCGGCCAGTTATTGTTTTATTTTCTTTACTCCACATTCAGTTTTCAAATGCTCTTAATTTGCGTCTGAATTTAGGGATTTTATCTGATTAGAGTATTTGGTAAAGGATTTTTAAGTCCATTAAATATCACTCAAAAGTTATCTAATCTGGAGAGGCTATATACATTTCATCTCCATCGAAAACGAACCTATCCAACCAATTTGAACGGATTTGCAGTTTGTTATTATGGATTTGATTTCCATAGCCCAAATCCATGGATCCAAACACAACAATGGGCTGTAGGATTTTTTTTTCCAGTAGCATAGATGAACATGCTGTCTAATGTAGATACTATTGTGAGATGAAGTTGATTTTCTATAAATCTGTTACTGATACAACAATGGGAGTATTCATTTATATCTCAGAAAACTGTCATATCTGTTATATGCAAAAATAACTCTATCTAGATTCCCTATGTCTCCAGGATTTTCTTACCACACTAGAGTAGTTCTTTTGCCAACCTCTCATGAATAACTTTTTGATCCGCAGGTAGTGAACGCAATGCAGCAAAGCTGACATTGGATGGCGTTGATGTAATGGGTGATCGGCTGGCTAAAGAGGTTGATTTTCATTTACTATGCCCCTATTGCCTTTTCGCACCCTTGGGTGATGTTTGTTTTGGGTTTTAAGTGACTTTTTAAAACCCAAATTTTGAAATCTAGGTGATTTTAAATTCTGATAAATAGTAAGGTGTGTTTTGTTTTGTTTTTTGAGTAGGGTATAATTTTACTTTATATCAATTCAATGTGTAAGATTGAATGAAGTTGTATTATTATATTATTGTTGAGTGTGATTGAAATATTTGGATGATAGGAATTATGATTTAAATATATTAAACTGTACGGAGAAAATTGATTGCATTGGAAAGTGTTATAGTAGGTTCATAGGTGTTGTAGTTGTGGTTTTTAAAACTGGTTTTCAAAATCCCGAACTAGAACAGGTTTTAAATTTCATTGCCCAAATCCTGGTTTTAAAACCCAAAACAAACATCACCTTGATTTCTTGAATGATGTAATTAGGAACATTATGCTTGTACCATAGTTTGATTCTGACCTGGAAATGCATTTCAGGTCGTCGAAGTAGTAAAAAGGAACCCTTATTTGAGAAAAATCTCGTTTGTTTCACATTCTGTGGGCGGGCTTGTGGCAAGATATGCTATTGGAAAATTGTATAAACCTCCAAAGGGAGGAAGTGAAGATGAAATATCAACTAATGATGAGTCAAAGGGTACAATAGCTGACCTTGAACCAATCAACTATATTACTGTTGCCACTCCTCATCTTGGTTCTAGGGGTAATAAACAGGTACATGCCTCTCTTCTTAGTTATTGCTTCCTTTTATAGTTTTATGATAAACAGATCTCACATTCTTGTGTATGTTTGTAGAGAGAAGTAGTTATCAAGATGTGGTGCTGTTTTTGATGAACTATTAATTTTGCAGTATATAGGCCTTGGGGTTAAAGTAGGTTTAAAATCTTGGAAAATTTATCCAGCAAACTCAGCATTATTTGAGGAGCCATTTTATATGTTAATCACTAACTGTTAAAATGACGCTATCTGTAGAAGAACTAAACATGGTGCTGAAAACACAGTACCGTTATTTGCAATAGGAGAAATTAAATGCCTTGAGATATGAGTTGATTAGATATTGCAAAATGCACCTCTTCTTTTAAGTGTATGATTAGGGAAATAGAGTCTGGTCAACAGTTGTCCCAAAACATAACTACGAGTAAGGGTGGCTGGATCATAGACATTATTTATTGGATCTGCTCAATAGTGCAATGAAACTTAATTTTATTTCAATGATGAAGTAGGAAAATAAGAAGACAATTAATAATAAAAGAACTCAATACAGCTGTCTACAAAAATATTGATGTTGCCCTCTATACAAATTTATTCAGGTTTTCAAAACTAGGGTACAGAAAAATAGAATGTAGGATCATGGATGCATGTTAAAAGTTTATCAACTCCATCTTTCTGATGTATGTTGCATGAGTCCATGGCTAGTACCAGAAGAGAAAGGTAAAACTCATTTTTTCAGTTTATCGTCAGGATTATCTGTCTGTTATGTGGCATTAATTAAGAGTGGACAAACTAAGATGTTGTCCCCATTTTAAATTGAGTGGATTACTTATAGGTACATTATGGAACTCACTTTCACTCTTAGATGTATGAATTTCCCCACATTTGTCTTAGGTACAAAAAATGGTAGTGAAAAGACCTCTATACCCTTACTTTTCCATTTTTTCATACAAAGGGCCACTTTTCTATCACACAAGGTAGCTCAAGCTGAGGGAAGTTTATAATAGTGGTAGGATGTCGGTATCAATGTTGTTGGGGGGTGTTGGGGGGGGGGCAGCAGTTAGGGTGTTTTTTCACTTTAATCTAATTTTAAGATCATATGATGTGCAGTATTTGTTGATGTTAAAATGGATCCTTATCTGAGTCCAATCTGGATCACAAATTAAATCTAGTAATGGGACACAAATGTAAAAGTTAGGATCCGTATGATCTATTCTCAAACTATGCCATGCAAAAAGAAGGAAGAAAAATAATATGACTGCTTTTACTTAAAAAGTTTCAGGGGGTGCTAGATAGGGCGGTTCGGGGAATGGGGAGTGAGGAAGGAATGATTGGGGTTGCTTTGTTTGGAGAATGATTCCTCCATAGTAGATTTAATTTCCTAATTGGGGGAGTGATCCATGCCTCTCCTAAATGGGAGGTATGCAACCCATCACCCAACACCATCATTTTGAATGCCAAGCACCTTTCATAAAATTTTACTTTTTTTAAACTGTTTTAATGAGGGGCAAATTGGATACGTCCTACATTATCTTATTTTTATTATTATTATAGTTGGGGTCTTTCAATTTCAAGTTCTTAAATAAACAGCCGTGGGCTTTATTGTTTGTGTGCTAGATTTAGAGTCTTATTTATTTTGTGTTGTTCTATGCCGTTAGGGTATCCAGAGGGATCATAGAGTTCGGGAAACGACAGTTGTTGTTTGAGCAGGATTTAATCCTGTCAACTATTTCACATATATATATTTATATTGTTTTCATGTTTCTCGAACTTGACATTATCAAAATTATTTACTGCCTGGGTCATAACTTTAATACTTAATTTGTATAGTATATCATTTGTATTGCCAATGGATATTCTAAGCATCATGCTTTGGACTTGTTTTCGTCCGGAATTTTTAATATTTCATTCTTGCCCATCTTTAAGGTGCCATTTCTGTTTGGAGTACCTGCTTTTGAGAGCCTCGCTGGTCGTGTAATTCATTTGATATTTAGGAGGACAGGCAGACATCTCTTCCTGAATGATGATGATGGCGGAAAGCCACCATTGCTAAAACGCTTGGTGGAAGATAATGACGAGTGCTGTTTTCTGTAGGCTCTCCTTATCTCTGATATCAATTGAGTTGCAAACAAATAGGTGAGTAGTTATGCTAGTGTCTAAAAGTATCACAATTTTCCTATGCAGGTCTGCTTTACGGTCCTTTGAACGCAGAGTGGCATATTCAAATGTTGGCTATGATCGTATCCATGATTTATAACATTCATATAGGGTTGAATGCACGAAACCCCCTCTTGTTTTGTAAGTGTTGCGTGAAATTACAGTGTGGCTTGGAAATTGCACGAAATCCCCCTGTGGCTTATTAAATAAAGCTAACTCTCCCTTTTTTGAAAAATGAATTAACGGAGTTCTCTATTTCCTGTATCTTGTTTTCCAAATACAGAAGTCTCGAGACTATATTAGGAAGGACATAACAGGAATAGAGAAAATAGACAACACTGTTAACTCGTTTCTGAAAAAAAGGGAGAGTTAGCTTTATTTAATAAATCACCCGGGAGTTCGTGCATTTTCCATACCACGATGGAATTTCGTGCAACATTTCCAAACCATAAAGGGGTTTCATGCAATTAACCTTGTTCACATATATACATGCCCTAATTAGCCTTTTACGAGAGGTCCTTGTCTTCTTAACAAAGTTACTATTAGATATTGTGGGCTGGAGAACATCATCAATTAGAAGGAACAGCGAACTACCCAAGGTCTTATTTTCAACTTGACTGTGTGATTTTGTCTTATCATTTTTGCTGCATTGGTCTGACTTTTGATCTTTAACAGTGGGAGGATAAGGTTGATGAAAAATATCCCCATGTTGTGTATGAAGAACACTGCAAGGTGTATGATATGGAGGTCTTCGAGCCAACGACAGAAAATGATGGTTTAGACGAGCTAGAAGGTTTGTGACTTCCTCTTCTTTCTGCAGAGTAAAAAATGTTAACCAAATGTGGCATCCTCTAGCAGAGTTAATATCAATTTACGTCGTGTAATATAGGGTGGATCCAGTATAAATCTTTTCTCTGTGTACCTTATCAATTTAGTCCTAGAGTGTCCAATTTCAGTATTTTTTTTTGTCCAATTTAGTCCTTTTTTCGCGGGTAAATTTAAGATCGACCGAGAATCACTTAAGATTAGGACTGAAATTGGAAACCTAAAACTGGACACCGTAGGACTGAAATTGGGCACATTAGGACGAAAGTTGATAAAGTAG
Organism: Stenogyne calaminthoides; assembly: GCA_037126765.1. NCBI lineage: Eukaryota > Viridiplantae > Streptophyta > Magnoliopsida > Lamiales > Lamiaceae > Stenogyne > Stenogyne calaminthoides. Next base: position 24,388,541 of record JBBCBC010000024.1, read on the forward strand.
GAAGGAAAATAATTTATATTGGATGCATCCTAACTTACAGGACTTAAATATAGCATCTCTCCTCTAGCGATATATACATACATTGTAGTTTTGAAATGTGCATAGCATTTGAAACTGGTAGTATTAATTTAGAAGTAGGATATACAAACAAAATTATCTGAAACCATAGCTTGCCAAGTTTAAGCGCCCTATTTATGAAAATCTGGAGTGGCTTATCCAAGTTTTATCAATGAACTTTTTTTAATTAAAGTGGCATATCTATCAATCACGACCTAAGTTCAGGTGAAAGTTATTTAATATTTGTGATTCTTTGTGATGAAGGCAGCTCTTTTTTCTTATTTTCTAATTAAAAAATGGTCTCTAAAGAATCAATGTCTGAAATCAGAAGTATAAGGCTTCTAAACCCTAAGGCATCAAAGTCTTCTTGGAAGGTGTCTTCACATCGTCACTGTATTAGAGAGAGAATGACTTGATTAGAGGATGTGTGGTTAATAAATGGTTTTTCAATTTTTTTCCCATGAAAGTTATGGAACCAACATTGAGTTCTGCTCCAGTTTCTACTGTTTCATATTATTTTATCTAATCTTTGTCTCAAAGACATAGGACCGTAACTATTTCATAATATTTTTTGTTTGAGAAACATAACTAGAATGAACGAAGTAACCTTTTTGAAATTTTCTCACATGAATTTTCGGTTTCTATTCATTTTGCTCTCCTTAGTGAAGTACATAGAAGAAGTCTCTTCCCAAAACCCAAGAACACCAGGGTAAATAAACATAAAATCTGGAGAGCTAAAATGATTAACGTAATGGCAACTTCTTGACCAATTTTACAAATTTGCTCATGAAACTTCAGTTAGACACTTTTACTTCAGGCTGAGTTTTATTATTTTCGGAGTTCCAAAATACAGTCAATACCTACATTTGACAAGTTCTTGTTCTATTCTTTCACCTCTGTTAAGTTTCTTTTCTCTCTCCGTTTGACTCAATATATCTCCATGTTGAAATAAAATCTTTTTGTGAACAGAGGAACTAGTGAATGGCCTGTCTCGTTTATCATGGGAGAAAGTGGACATAAGCTTCCACAATAGCAGGTCCAAATTTGCTGCACATAGTGTTATCCAGGTCACTCTCTCATTCTATCTTCTTCATTCCCCCGCCCCCCTACATAGACGAGGGCTTGATTCTTATTCGTGGTTTATAATTGTTCAGGTCAAAGATCGTTCAGCACATTCAGATGGTGCAGATGTTATACAACATATGGTTGATCATTTTATCTTATAGGAGAGAGAGCCCAAACACACCTGAATTATGTCTATAATACACTTGTACACAGGGATGGGGCTCTCTGTCTTCAACTGCTGGCTGTAGCTTAATTCATATAAACATTTTGCTTAACGCACTTTATTATTTGATATGTGAAGCTATTAAGATGAGTTACACGAGATCCCGTTGTTGGTAATGTATGTTGACGATAAATTGTTCCGAAAATTGGAAAATTTTATTGGATTAGTAATCCAATCTTTTATTTCTTTTAGACAAAATCTAGGGTGAACAAGTTTAATCTTTATGAAATTTGTTTTTTTAATTTATGAGCATATGAACTATCAGGGGGGTATAGTGGGTCAAGTTTAGTGAGTTAGAAAAATAGTTTAGTGAGTTAAAAAATGTGTTGGAATTGGTGAAATGGGTCAAATAATTCAAATCATTGTTTTAAACTACTTTTGAAATATTAGTCACGTGAATATAGCATGCTTGCTTTTGGTATCATGATAGTTCTAAACTTTGATACCACTGAATCAATTGGTGGGGGATTACCATGGATCTTACAACCATCTTATATTACATGGTAGAAAACAATCATTTGCATTAAATATGTCTTCAACTAAAAATTGAGTAGGTGTACATCACGTGTATCGTATATTTTTAAAATACGCAATTTGTGTTGGTAAAAATAACTTGCATGTACGCAATTTGTGTTGGTAAAAATAACTTGCATGTAATACTTTAGTAAAACTAGTAATTCTTAAATTAATTTTTTGCTGGTAAAAATAACTTGCATGTAATACTTTAGTAAAACTAGTAATTCTTAAATTAATTTTTTGCTGGTAAAAATAACTTGCATGTAATACTTTAGTAAAACTAGTAATTCTTAAATTAATTTTTAAATGTGAGATTGTGTAATGAGATGAATTGTTGGCAAAATTAAAATTAAATTTAGTTTATTGACCTACTCAAAGAAAAAAAAATTACCCCATAATTTATTTAATGTCTATTTTTTTAAATTTAATTATGAGACTTTTGAGACGAAAAATGAGACAAAAATTGAACAGTTTAAATCTTTTGAGACGAAAAATGAATAGTAGATAAGTTATAGAAAAAAAAAACCTTTTTTCCTTACTGACTCATAAAGCTATACTAATATTTTTCTACTACTACTTTTCATTAATATAGTGTAATACAATTATTTAATTAATTGTATGACTTTTAATTCTGTAAAAAGCTCACCAAAAATACTAAATGTATAAAATGATATTAAAATTCAACAAAACGTATACTCCCTCCGTCCCAAAGATATATGCACGTTTACTGTTTTTGCATGTTTTTGCGAGCGAGTTTTTTATTAGTATTTGAAATGATAAAATAATTTTTAAAGATGCATGCAATAAATGAGAGGTAGATCTATAATACCCCTCTTTAAAAATTACTTTATCATTTGAAATACTAATAAACAACTCGCTCACAAAAACTCGACAATAAAGTAGGTATGCATATATTTATGAGATGGAGGTAGTATAACTTAAGACAAATTATTTAGTTTCTGCTCATATAATTAAAATAAATAAAAAACACTTAAAAATAATAAAATAAATATTTTAGATATGATTTTTTTAGAGGAGACATGATTTTTTTTATATGTGCAATATGTATTTTTAATATTTAAAATCCTTAAAAGACAATTAACTTGATATGTAGTGTGTTAAAAATAAATTAAAATATAACTATTATTGAAATTTGAAATTAATAGTGCAAAATTTTAAAAAAATTGAATTGTTGAACTAAAACCACTCTCTTTAATAGAGAGTGAGAGTCCCCATTGCACCATATAACAAGTGGATTTCACTTGCTCCAATAAATATTATTCTTTTGCTCATCCGAGGAAGAATCTGCAAACATGTTTTCTTTGAGCGCCCTCATTCCTACTTGATTTGGATGAGTATTTATTATTGGCTTGATAGTCGACAACTTTGTACTCACAATCTGCTTCAAACCTCTTGTTATTTGTCTAAGCCTTCAAGGAGAAAAGAGGTAAACAAATTGCTACGAGTTTATGGTTAGGAGTTGTTTGATTACTTTGAGAATAGAGGAATGATATTATTTTTAGGAATATTGAATTACCTAGTGCTAAGCTGACTGAAGACCTCAAGAATAGGGTATGGAGTTGGCTAAGTGTGGAAGATAATGTGTCATCTAAATTCTGTTTTAGTGATTGACTTTCAAATTCAAGAATGGTTATTGAGAATACTATGCAAATAACTTTGTATTTTTTGGGTACATCTTATACCCGCTATTATATAAAATTCTTTTGATTGATCAAATATAGATAAGTTATAAATATCTCTTATATTACTAATAGAGTGTTCATTTTGATGGTGTGTCGTCTTGTGGTTAATTTGGATAAGTTATCACATTTTATTGTATTGTTTCTATTGATTTGTAGTTAATACGTGACATACATGTTACATTTTAATGTGTAGTTTAATAAAAACATTACAATAACTAAAATTTGAACTTTGCACCTCTTATATCATATTTATGTCTAATTGCATTAAAACACATTGAACTATCACTGAAATGAATTAATGACTGTCCACTACAAAGTTTCTAACAAAAAGACTCTAAGGTATAAAATATCTTTAAAGTGACTCTAAGATACAATTTGGGAAAGTGCAGATTCAAAATACAAATTTTATAAAATCTGAAATTTAAATTAAATTATATAAAAAATTGCAACTAATAAAAAGTGAAATAAAATAAAAAAGACGAAAGTGCATAAAATTTAAAAATCTGCACTCCAAAATTGGCCTAGTAGTGCAGAAAATTAAAAAACCCTTGACCGCAAAAATCGTCGAAGTCTGAAAAACGTGTCGGAAGTCGAGAAAAAATGGATGAGAAAAGACAACTTAGACTTTTTAACCATATTTTTATACATTTGAATCAAAATAAAGTTGCTTTGTACCTTAGAGTCACTTGGAGAGTGACTTTGTAACTTAGAGTCACTCCCCCACTGAAATTATACTTAAACCACCTAACTATTTTTTGTTGCACTAAACTATACAAACTATTATTTTATTACACTTAAACCAACCGAACTAATTTTTCAAGTCAAATTTTCTCCCAATTTTATGCATGTGCACCACAAGTGATTTTTAAAAAGACATTTCCGTTATTTTTTGTATACTAAGTACAATCTTTTTTCCCCCATCCATTTTACAACTTATTTGCAAACTCTTTCTTCCTCCATTCTCAATTTTTTAATCATGAAGAAAGACAAAAAATACTCAAATTTAAATTAGGAATTCGTGAATCAATTGCAGAATAGGTAGGATTTGACATAATAATTTTATTCCAAGAATTGTTTAATCAAGTACGCTAATATACACCCTAAATAATTATTAATTCATTTATAGTGTATTTATACACATACTTATATTTTTTATTATTAAATATATTATATACTATGAATATTATATTTTTTAATTTAAAAAATCGCGTAACACACGGATATTAAACTAGTTAAAAATACACTTGTTGCATGATTGTACATGTTGCATATAAGACATTAAAATTTACAAACGAACATGTCTAGATAAGCTATTATTTTTTCAATTTTTTTTATTGAGCTAAAATAATAAGAATGTCTTCCCTTAAATAAATAATAAAATATGAAATCTACATGTCTTGATCCTCTTTAATTTTTATTTTTCAATGAGGTAATTTTTAAAAAATGCCTTGCAAAAAAGTCTTGCAGTCTCCCCCTTGGTTCCTTTCTTCGATGTTCCAATTAGTAGTAAGAACAGTCTTACACATTACTCACGCCAGTCAACTTTTTGCATTTCCACAAGAAAATTCCGTTACGCTTCCCGTGATCATCCTAACGCCGTCAACTCCGCCGAACTTCCGACGCCATGGAAGCGGCTCTCTCCTCCGCCGCTCATGCACTCTCTCTTTCCACTAATTACCGTCCCTTCACTTCTCCCAATACAAGGATCACCCAAATTTCTTCTTTCAGTTTTGCCGATTTCGCCCTCTCAAATCAGTTACCGCTAAGAAGGCGTTTGGTTTCGCGCCGAAAGTGTTCGATCAAAGTCCGAGCTGAGGCCGACGGCGCAATCAATGTGAACGGAGATGAAACTGACGATTTCATCCTCGAAGACGTCCCGCACTTGACCGATTTCCTCCCTGATTTGCCGGTATTTCTTCGATTTATCAAGTCTCAGAGGTTAATTTGAAGATGAAATTTTAAATTGCTTTTACGTTAATGCTTTGATTTGCTTTATTGTGGTTTTGGCATTTCCCAGTCGTATACAAATCCATTGAAGAAAACTCAAGCTTATGCCATCGTCAAGTAAGCTAGCCGACATTTTCAATTCAAATATGCATCATCAGTACTGTTGAGTTTAGAGATTAATGAATTCACGCTTTTCTAATTATGAACAAATACTTTATTGAATGAGTTGTGCATGTTAATTTGTTCTAGGAAAACATTTGTTAGCCCTGAAGATGTGGTGGCTCAGCAGGTAAAGTCAGTGAGATTTTGCATCTAATATTTGTAATTATTTTTGTTCTTTCATTGAGATTTTGTAAATCGCGATGCTGCATTTTGCCTTCAGATTGTTGTTCAAAAGAACAGTCCAAGGGGATTACATTTTCGGCGTGCAGGGCCCCGTGAAAAGGTATTTTTCGTTTTTAAAGAAGAGGTATTTGGCACAACTGTTATTTTTATGAGAAACTGAGAATGCAAAATATCAATATTTTCTGTATAAATGCAGTCATTTTCTTTTGCTAATCTAGGTTTATTTCACGCCAGAGGAAGTGCGAGCATGTATTGTGACATGTGGAGGTTTATGCCCCGGAATTAATACAGTTATACGTGAGATAGTCTGTGGTTTGAGTACTATGTATGGAGTAGATGAAATCCTTGGAATTCAGGTTTGTTTTGTATCTTGCTCATTAGTTTTCTCTTTTTAACTTGCTTACTTGAAGTAATTCGTACATGATTTTTCCTTGCTTATTTTTTTTTTCGTAACTTAGGTAACACTTATCTTGGTTCGCTCTATGCGATTCCTCTATTTACCATACATATTGTTGTTGATTATCTATGCATTTATACATCTAATTAATGTTTCTCATTGATTTATTTTTCATATTGGACTCTCTCCATGCTGATCATAAATTTGATTAAGGGGTTGTTTTAAACAATTTAAAGCTGATTATTTAATCAGATTCTGCTATGCAAAAGCTAAGTTGAGTGTTTTCAAATTGAATGCTATTACTTAAATTAATCACCTAGAATCCAAAATCTAAAAGCTGGAAAGGATATGCCTAGCTGATTCTGCTGGTGTACTTTCCCTTTTACCAACACACTCAACTCCTATCTTCTACAAATTTTGCCAACACTAATCACTTTTACTATTAAGCAATTTTCTCACAATCACTAAACTTTTAATTACTTTTTCAAAATCATAATTTTTTGCAAACACCTCCAAAAAATAACAGCTTGCCTCTTTAACCTTTCTAGTCTTTGACGCACTGAAGCATTATCCTTCATTTGATGCAAGCTCCAAGGTTGTAGTTTTTGTGAGGCATGATGTATTTGAGTAATTATTGGGCTTCTAACACCCACTTGTAGCTTCTTGCACTTTGAATATGATAAGTAAGTCATCAGATCGAAAATTTTCAGGGAGGATATAAGGGGTTCTATTCGAAAAACACTGTCCAACTGACGCCAAAATCTGTGAATGATATTCATAAGCGCGGTGGAACTTTCTTGCAAACTTCAAGAGGAGGTCATGATACCAATAAGATAGTTGACAATATTCAGGATAGGGGAATAAACCAGGTAAAATTAGTTATTCTCTTAGCAATTTTATAGGCTTTTTGACAATATTCTGGATTACCAGGTTTACATTATTGGAGGGGATGGTACTCAAAAAGGTGCTGCAGCAATATATAAGGTGGTTGTTGATATTTTATTTTCCTCAAAATTTGTGGTTATTTATTTGCTTTTAGATAATGACTTGCCAATCTTTAAGGAAGTGGAAAGGCGGGGGATTAAAGTGGCAGTAGCTGGAATTCCCAAGACGATTGATAATGATATTGCTGTAAGTTCTGTCAGTATGATTTCTCCCATTCTGACATGGTCTTTTTCTAACCTTCAGTCGGAATTGTGCTTAGATTTGACTTAAGTTGAGCAACTTAAGTCAAACTTGCATTTTGAAAGTACGTATGTTAAATGAAGACTGCATCACTTGCTCAAGTAATAATTTGTGACTATGCAAAGAGTTCGGTTCAAGGGTGCAAATGGTGTGAAATAATCTAGGGGTAACTGCGCGAGATACACTAATAGGGAGTTTGATTGCACAAGTTAATGGCACACATGTGATCAATATAACAAGAGTAGTTGATAATTTAATGCAAGAAAGTGTAGAAATTACCCCTTCCTTAATAAATCAGAATCATGGGCATATGAAGCAACACAATCTACTGATCCTTGGTCCTTATTCTTCGTAGTTGACGAAGCGTAACATAGAAATATGATCTAGTCTCATAATTATTTCCTAGTAACCTTGCAAACCTCAATCAAAATATTAACTAGTAGTATGAACAAAAAAAAAGTTCTTAACATATGTTTTTTAAGGATTAGGGACCTTAATGGACTTCAGAAGTCAAAAGGTAATTATTTATAAGTCCTGTAAATCAACTGTAAATATAGAGGAGTTAGAATTGATGACACAAGCATTGAGGGAAAAAGGGTAAACTTGCCAAAGCGAAAAAGGAATTTTTTTTGGCTTTCCCCCTTTTTTTTCTTCTTTTCATGGCCTGGAAGATGATGAATTTTAGCTGAGATAAAAGGCTACTAAAAGTGAATAGTTAGAGCTTAATGATTAATAGTTTAGAGTTTTCCAATGGAGACGAAGGGTTGAATCCTTGAGTAAGTCTCTTGTACACCAGGTGCACCGTGCAACTCAAGTACATTTTGAAATGATATTTGTTGTTTTACTAAAGTTATTAGTTGGTCAGTATTAGTTGGTTAGTGTTAGTTGTTTTCACTGAAGAGTATTAGTTGTGAACAGTTGCACTGTATAACTGATGAACAAGAGCCTACTCTTTCTGAAGTGTGGATGAATTTTTTGCAGGTCATGGATTTTGGTTCACATTGGTTGTTAGATTGATAAATTTTCTTCAGTTCATAGAATAATAAAAAAAAAAAATCTTTAGTTCAGGAAATACGTTTAAAAGAACAATTTCTTCACAAATTTGACCAAATTTAATGATTATACAGGTGATAGACAAGTCTTTTGGCTTTGATACTGCTGTGGAGGAGGCTCAGCGAGCAATAAATGCCGCACATGTTGAAGTTGAGAGCGTTGAAAATGGAGTTGGAATCGTGAAGCTTATGGGCCGATACAGTGGTAAAAAGCTTGAGCATTTTGTAGGAGCTCATTGTTCTTCAGCATTACTTGTTCTGTTTGGCTTTTTTGATAACCCATTTAATCCTGCAGGATTCATTGCAATGCATGCAACATTAGCAAGTCGCGATGTGGTGAGAGCCATTAAATCCTTCATGTTTTTTTACATTTTATCCCTCCTCCCCCACAACCTCCCCAAACACAAACTCTTCCTTTTCTCCTTTCAGCCATTGCTATATTTATGTTCCAGTTAATACAATTTTCTTCCTTGAGGTATTTTGAAACTTTCTGGTATGTCCTTATTTAATGGTTGTACTAAACCTAGAGATGTTAAAAATATCATTAGCCCATTTAGACTGAAGCCTTATGGCGCTAGTTTTTCCTTGCCTGTTTTAAGTCTAGGCCATTTTGGCCCGGATCGTTTAGCCCAAAGCCCTATACGGAGAAGTCCTAATGGGGTTAGGGCCAGCCTGTTTAATATTTTTACTTATAATTCTAATATAATTATATATGATAATTTTACTAATAATTAATTTTTATTGTTATGCATATTTTAGATGAGAATAGGTTAAAAATGTTGAGTCGTAGTGATGTTGAGTATTCATGCTTGGAAATTATAAATTCCAGTTTTAAACTTTCTCTGGTTTGAAATATTTTGAAGAAGTGTGAATGCACTTGCAATGTCTACTTACAGGCTGTTGATTGTATCAGGATTGTTGCTTGATACCGGAGTCTGCATTCTATTTGGAAGGACAAGGGGGCCTATTTGAATTTGTTGAACAGAGGATTAAAGAAAATGGACATATGGTGATTGTGTTAGCTGAAGGGGCAGGACAAGAATATGTTGCACAAAACTTTCATGCTGCTGACGAAAAAGACGCATCTGGGAATAGGCTACTTTTGGATGTTGGCCTCTGGCTAACACAAAAGATTAAGGTACAACATTATTTGTCTGCTCAAATCTTTTATTAAAGGAGTTTATCAATTCAGGGCCTGAAAGATTTTTCCTATCGATTCAAGATCTGAAAAATAAGAAACTATCAATTCGAGACCTGAAGGATAGAAATTGCCTATTTAGGACACACATTTTAAGGAGTAACTTGCAAAATTGGTCTCATTTCTGTTGGGTATTGGCAATTTTTGCCCCTATGAATTAATTTTCTCGATTAAGTCCCATAACTTTTAAAATGATGCAACTTTAGTCCTGTATTTGCAAGGTTGCAGAATTTTTGCACGTGTCACTATCATGAGCAGCCAAAATTCCTCATAGCAACCAGATTACATGTGGCATTACGAGACCCTAACATATTAATATTAATTAAGAAAATAAAAAAATAGTTATCCTCCTAAAACAAAAAATTGTCAGCATAGGACTAAAATTGCATTCATTTTTAAAGTAATGAGACTTAATTGAGAAAATTTGGTATAGGACTAGAACTCTCAATAGATATAAGGCCAAAATTGCAATTTACTCCATTTTAAGTCCATGTTTAACATCTTATAATTTTTACTTATCCAACAATAGTTATATAAATCACAATTCATAAAACATTGTCTCTGGTGAAACTTGTTCATAATGAAATTTATACCATTACCTATGTTGCTCGGACACGGGTACGGATCCGTGTGTCCGACTCCCATACCAGTATCCGTGTCGTATTATCCGACACGGGTACGACGGCGATTTGAAGGATCCGAGCATCAGAGACCATTACACTTACAAACCAATACCACTACACACTTATTAACTGATACCATTACATTTATAAACTAAGATCATAGTATTAAATGCCATTGGTATTAGTTTATAAGAGTAGTGGTATTAGTTTATGAGTGTAATGATTTCAGTTTCATACTATAAATAAGTTTCACAACAGAGTTTGTGTTGGCTAGTGGCAAAAATAAGAAAAGAAAGTAAGAATATAAAAGTAATTATGTATATAAATCCTAAATTGAAAGGTTCTATCTTCTAGGTCTCAAATTCGTAGTTTCCTATTTTTCAGGTCTGAATCGGTAGAAATAATCTTGCAAACCTCTAATTGATAGTTTCACTATTTTTCAGGCCCAGAATTTACAAAATTCCTTTTATTAAATAGTGTCGTCAATCTTTTTATGCACTTACGAGCTTCTCTCAATCATATATAATTAACAGCTTGATTTGGAGATTCTACCAGTTCTTCAGTTCCAATTATTTACTTCCCCTTTTTAATTTCCATCCAAACTGATATGAAATTGTATGCTCTACTGTTTCCTCCCTCCCATGGTTGTTCGCACTGGGTATGATATTATTTTGACTTCTGATTTATCTTGTTCTGTTAATAGTTACGATTGTTGCTTCACCTCTTCTCCCATTGACATTGAGTATTGTTCTATGCTGAATTTCTAAAATCTGCTCATCCCTTGCCATTTGCTTCTAATGGAATTGTCCGTAAAAAATTTCTACACAAGGTGTTATATGATAATTTGCATCTGATATGCTGTATTTAGGATATAGTGTTAGATTTCCCTGTCCACCTCTTTTCTATTTACTACCTATTGAATTCAGATTCTTGTTTCCTTCCCCAGGATCACTTCACAAATATCCGAAAGATGGCAATCAATATGAAATACATAGGTAATATATACATATACATATACTTGTCAACTTTATTAAACCTGTATTTTGTTGATAAATTTATCACATGATTACCATGAGAGGCTGTAATGGTTCTTCTTTCCAATATTTATTTAAAGGCAATAAATGGATATGGTTAGGTGAAGTCAAAATTTAAAGATGACTATGTCTTATTTTTCACACATTGATTATTGCCCCCTGTTTACTTTTGCCTTATACTTTAATTTTGTTGACTTTTCCCCCTTCAATAACATAGCAGGGAAAAATTGCAACAAATAAAAAATAAAATAAACAGGGTCTCGAGTCAAGAGAAAGTTGAAAGTATGGGGTAAAAGCTAATAGATAGAAGGGGTAAGTATCATTTTTCTTCCCTAAAGTTTATGTTTTTCCTCTTTCGGTCCTCCTTTCACTCACTATCAAAATTGGTCCTGTAAGTACACTTTTACTTCCACATTTGGTTCCACCTTCAGTTGACTGACTAAATCAATTATTTGATTCCGTCAAATCGTTTATTTTAAACTTATAAATAATTACATTTAGCACCCTGCAAATTGTTGATATTTCCATCGGTCAATGGACGGTCAACTAATGGTGGGAACAAATGTGGAGTAAGAGCGTATTTCTAGGATCAAATTTGATAGCGAGTGGAAGAGGGGGATCAAAACAGGTAAAAGGTAAACTTTAGGACCAAAAATGATATTATCCCAAACTAAAAGAAATGGAGGAAAAGTGTATGAATCAAAGTATAAGGGGGTGAGAGCCAAAAGAAAAAAAAATGAGAAGTCAAGATTCAAAATGTGCTTTTCCTGATAATATCTTAGTGCCTGTTTGGAAACCCAATGGAAGGGTAGAAACACTTTCAGAATAACAGCTTTAAAAAAAAGTGCTGCTACTCATTTTTATTGAGTTGGCAAACAAGCACTTAATCCCCTTCAAAATTTCTCCAGAACCATGCTAAATGGTTAGATCAGTCCCCTTTTCTTTTCTTTTTTTTCTGAAGTTGGATATTTGATGAAGATAATAGTTGCATCAGTATCTATCATCTCTCTCCCCTGCTGTTTTGCTCAAGGTTTGATGATACTTGTGCAGATCCTACTTACATGATTCGAGCAATTCCTAGTAATGCTTCAGATAACATATACTGCACACTTCTTGCTCAAAGCGCCGTCCATGGAGCCATGGCAGGGTACACTGGCTTCACCGTTGGGCCTGTAAACAGCAAACATGCCTATATTCCAATCAGCGTAAGCTCTTTTCGATGAATGCTACATACCATTAATCTATGATATTCCTTAGCAGATATGAAATTAAAGGTTATAAGATGGAAAAGGTAATTGGACCCTGCTGAGTGTTACATTAGCTTTTCGTTCATTTCCATTGTAGCGTGAGCAAGATTGATTAGAGATAGTGTATGCATCTGGATAGATATGGTCATAGAATATAGATAGACAGGTAGATAGATAAATGCTAAGGGGGCATTTGGTTCAAACTCTTCAATGAGAATCATTGAATAGTAAATTACAAAGAGAATAATGGTTACCTTGTTAGTATTTACTCCAACTTTGGAATAAGTGGGGACAAAATATGATGAGTAACACTTGGGTGCACTAGTTGCACCATGTAACTGGTGCACAGTGAATACTGTTAAATTAAAATACCTAGTATTGTTCAGTGAAAACAACTAATATTGACCAACTAATATCTTTTAGTAAAACAACTGATGTCATTTAAAAATACATCTGAGTTGCACGGTGCAACTGGTGCACAGAAGGATGAATGATTATAGGGGGAGAGATAACTAAGCAAAATGGGGTAATGACTAACTTATTTGGAGTCTCACCTCTTATGAAGTATGATGAAGGTGAATTAGTCATCTTTTATTTTCATTAACCACCACAATTACCTCATTCTCATTACATTCCCATTTGAATTTTTTTGAACCAAACACCACCTTAGATAGTTTATGGTTGCAGTTTGGGGCACTAACTTTATTTGTATTTGTATTCTCAGCGAGTTACAGAGGCTCAAAATATCGTGAAATTGACAGATAGAATGTGGGCTCGACTTCTTGCATCAACAAATCAACCTAGTTTTCTAAGTTGTGAGGTTGTGCAAGAAAGAGTTGGTAAGCAGATTGTTGACGATATTCATGATTTGAAGATCACTTCTATATAGTGTTCATGGATTCATCATTGTTTTGCCAATTCTCAGTACCTACTGCTGTCCGAAAGAGTCCATTAATTGATTCATTTTAGGCATTTTCCGTAGCTGGATGGAAGATAAATTCTCTATGTATCTGTATCATGTGCAAGTTTATCGTGGATTATACTGTATGATCGTCTACTGTTTTCACTAGGCTATGCATTATTATTCCCCCTATTTTAATCACATACTGGATGCACAAACTCTCTAATCGTAGACAAAAAATTGTATACATCAGGTGCATTGTACAACTCAAGTGTAATTTTAAATAGTATTAGTTGTTTTATTATATGATATTAGTTGTTTTGATTGAAAATATTAGTTTTGCACAGTTGGATTGTACAAGTGGAACACAAGAGTGTTACTCATTATCATACATATGTAGCGATCTTTTTTAATCTGACTTTTGGTTTTATTTGAACTCTTTTGTATCAAATGCAACTAAACTCATTATCAGTACAACTAAAATTGAATTCTGGAGTTTCATGGATTGCTGCATGGCCATTCGTGACGCATTAACAGTTGAATTGTTGCCATCTTTTGCTGTCCGTGCCTGGGCCATGCGGAATGCTATTTGTCGGTTCATTCACAGCGACAAACGCCTCCATCAACGGACTGGGTGAAGTGTTTTTTTGGAAGAGTTCCAGGTCACTGCCCAGAGTCTCGTGGTTTCGGATCAACAGTGGGCGGGATCACGGATACATACAGCCCCTGAGTTACCGCCGGAAGGAGTGCTCTGCTTGGAGGTGGATGCAGCGAATGCGCCGACTCAGGGCAAGTTCGGGGTGGGTTTTGTACTTGAAGATCATACGGGTGCTCTGCATGTTGCAACGAGCCCCACTCGGTTTTGGCAGCTGAACTTTGGGCCCTTCACTATGCCTTACTTTTTTGCGTTGATATGGGATATGATAACATCAATGTGTTTTCGGATTCTTTGTTGGCCGTTCAAGCAGTAACTGGACAACAAGAGTATTTAGACTACACTGGCATTATGGTGACTGAGGTTAGAGAGCTGCTGTAGCGGTCGAATTTCAATGGAATCACACATTTCTCCCGCTCCTGTAACAAGATTGCCCACTCACTTGCGTCTTTTTCTTTTACTCTACTTTCACCCAGTATATGGGTTGAATTTGATTTCCCTAACTGGCTCAACTGTATGCTTCCTGAATACTAATGTTGAGTCAAAAAATTGAATATCACTCGAATGTAAACCATACAAGTAAAACATTCGATATTATTAAAGATTAATTTAATATAGTATTACTTTTAATTCTTTTCTCGACTAATATTTTATACAGTAAGAAGTAATACGTTTTTATAGAACATGTGTTCTATATTCATGGTTCTTATACTAGTTAGAGGAAGATATATTCTCTCCAAATTTGACGGCATTTTACTCAATCATGAGAAATTGAATGTGATCACACACACCGTGCGTATGTGTGATCCAAGTGTCATATGGGAATTCTCTATTTTGTCAAAGATTGCTTTACTCATTTTTATCTTAAATGACCTTTGTTGGAATTTAGAGGCACGTAAACACGTAATATATGTGCAGTGGAAATAAACAGTTCACCAACAACGAACAATTAATTGCATAATTAAATACGAGTAAACGTAAACAGAATTCTTACAGTAATTCGTATACCGTTTTCTCTACTATGATATCCATGTAATCCCCAATTATGAACTTGCACAGATTTGCCAGCGTTGAATCCAAGATGAATTTGCTAGGAAAATTCTAACTCTAGATCTTATGGAGAAAATATAAATTTACATTATTTGTAAATTCCCAGGAGCTTCTTACTCCTCCATACTACCCACCCAACACCCGCATAAACAAGCCCGTATTTGTGACCACTCACATTGATACTCTTCACCAATGGCAAACGAAAATCCCATTCAAGATCCGGGTATAGAAACGGGGCAATAAACCCTCCACTAGCAGCATCAACATGGATCGGGGTGTCCCACCCTGTTTCCTTATTCTTTTTCGTTAAGAGATCATTGAAAAGCTTCACATCTTCGAATTCACCGGTGAGTGTAGAACCTAAAATGGCTGCAACACAGATGGTGTTCTCATCCACCGGATCCATTACATAGTATCCTTCCTTTAGCTTTACCACTTTCAGTTCTACTTCAAAGTACCTTGCAAACTTTTCCCAGCAAACCTAATACCATGAATTGCATTATGCAGAATTTATAGGAGACTTTGAAACTTTAAATTCCATTTATAGTCAAATAATCGACTGCAGATAATGGCCAAGGAGATGAACGAATACCTGGACGTTAGCCCCAGTAACGATATTAGGATTATCATAAGGTTTTCCCTGTGCCTTTCTCTTTGCTTGCCATTTCCTTTTAAAAGCAAGACCTGCAAGCATTATAGCTTCTGATGATCCCACTGTGCCTACACCAATGGCTGTTTCGTTATCACCAACCGGGGCGTGGAAAAGATGGGCTAATCATATTCACACATCGATTCTGCATAACAGATGACCAGATTATAACTGTTCTGTAAACAACAAACATGTTCTGAAAATCAAATTCAATTCTCCCAGGGTAATGACATCAAACCTCTCTTTGAGACTTTCCAAATTCAAGGTCTCTCATATCGAAATATTAGACTTATATTTACAAAAATACATCTTAATTACAACCAAGCTCAATTCCCCCATGATAATGAGATCGTCATTCTCTTTTTCTAAACTTTCTAAGATATCATCTCCCAAAATCAGAGTTATTCATAACTTTCATCAGCTGCTTCCGAAGAAAATGGCATAAGGTTTCCAGATTTCACACTCTGATTTACTGAAATCCATCAAATTGGGGCATTTTTTGGTGACAAACAGAGTAGCTACCTCAACCTAGTGTTACCAAACGACCACAGATGAAGTAATTTTCGGAGGAATTAGCAAGTTAACATGGAGGAATAGCCATAAAATAACACACCTGGAGTTCAGTAGTAACAGGGTACTCATCCATATCAACATAATTCCTATTGATGGAGGCCATGATTAGCTTATCGCACTCGGGCTCCATCCATGTGGTGACGAAGGAAGCCAAGTTGAGGTGAGGGTTTCCATCGAGCATCAACTCATCGCTCACAATCTGATAGGCCGCATCCTTGGGCATCGACCCATTGGGGATTTTAAACCTAATTTACACAAATCAGAAAATGCAATCACTGTGAAACCGTATTTTGAAGGGGGTTACTACCTGGGGAGAGAGGCTTGAGAGTATCTGGAGGCGAAAGTGCAGCGGAGGAGTTGGTCGGAGTCGGCTATTGTAGTAGTCACCACCATTTTTCAGTTGCAAATTGCAATGCTGCTTCTAGAGAGAGAAAGAGGGGACATTTGATACTCACATTTCTGCCATGTATCAGTTGTGTTCTGTATACGTGCCATTGCCAAGTTATACCTTCGTTTTTTAAGTGAGGCCCACAACAACAGGACCAACAATAACATGCGAGGCCCAGCCCATTTATATGTTGACAATAATGCAACGCCCAAATACTTTCGTTTAAGGCCCATAAATGACTTTCATGCAAGGCCCATTAAATATTTCGCGTAAGCCCACTAACATCGAACAATTTTTTTGCTAGGAAATTTAAATTCCTTTCAAATCTAGGAATAAAATTGTTTTTGAAATCTAGGCATATATATATATATAGCCGGCTGGAGACTTGATAAGCTGTTGCATTCAAATAATAAGATGCTAATTAAATTTTGATAGTAAGGTTGAAAAACGATACAAGTAAGATTTTTCACATGGCAAATTGTATTTATCCTTTATAATAATAATCGAGAGAAAGACCAAGACATATTTGGTGGGTCAAGGCAGATACGACAAAACATGGTAGACTACGCCGTGGAACAACCTCCAATGCCAAGAGTACAATATCCATTACTAACGGTACCCACAACGACAACGACCGGCTGGCTGAGTTGCACACGCACATACCCACATGGGTGTGTGTGTTTCTATCTTGGTTGTAAAGTCTGTAGCGTGTAATTCTGGGTCAGCGCTTTTGATTCTTCCCTTTTTATCTAATTAGAATCTCGTTTCGAGATTTATGAGGATACGAGGGATCTGTTCAGATGTAGGTTGGTTGAAGAAGGGAAGGTTTCACCTCATGTGCTAAAGATGATAGGCCTAATTGAGAAATTTGATAATTTAGGCATTGAGCTAAAATACCAACATTTTCATTTATGATATCCTCCAGTCGCTCCCGGGTTCATATTCTAGATTTATTGTGATCTACAATATGAATAAGACGGATGCGTCCATGCCTGAACTTCATAACATGCTCAAGACTTTTGAGTTCACTACCACTAAGATGGTGTTCAAAAGAAAGAGCGTGCAGACAAGGATGTGTACCGCTACTGTAAGCAGAAGAGGGCACTGGAAGAAGGACTGTAAGGTTCTGGTTGTTGAAATGAAGGTACTGGATGCTTCTGGCACTAGAACATGTATGTTTATTATTGAGATAAACATGTTCACTAATAGCACCAACTGTTGGGTATTAGATACTGGATGTGGCTCACACATTTGTACGAATGTGAAGGGCATCGTATGTCTTAAAGCGATAAGACCAGGAGAAGTCACCCTACATGTGGGATATGTAGCACCAGTTACTGTGGGGCGTGTAGGGGATATATATAGATTAGACTTACCCACTAGTTTTAGATTAGAACTGAATAATTGTTATTTCGTTCGTTCTATTACTCGAAACATTATTTCCATTCATATGTTAGACATTGAGGATTTTCCTTCCATTTTAGTGATAATAATTGTTTTTTCACATTAAATGGTGTGGTTTATGGGAATACCCCTTTGGTGAATGGTTTATATTTGTTGATTTGTGGATATAATATTTTTAATGTACAAAGTCAAAGACTCAAGCTTAGTAATTAGGAAAACCCAACTTACTTGTGGCATTGTAGACTTGGTCAAGAAAATGAGAAAAGAATTGCAAGGTTAAGGAAGTTAGACTACTTAACCCCATTTGACTTTGAGTCTTATGGTAATTGTGAATCTTGTCCCAGGGGCAAAATGATCAATAAACCCTTTTCTGGGAAAGGAGTACATGCCAAGGAAGTGCTAAAGTTGATTCACAACGATGTATGTGGACCATTGCCCACTCTAGCAAGGGGTCACTTCGGTCACTTCATCACTTTTACTGACGAATTCTCGTGATACGGATATGTGTATCTTATGAGACACAAATCTGAATCCTTTTAGAAATTCAAGGAGTATAAAGTTGAAGTAGAGAAACACCTTGGTAAGAGTATCAAGACTCTTTTATCGGATCAGGGAAGTGAATACCTTAGCCATGAATTCACTGATTATCTGAAGTTGCATGGAATCCAATCACAATGGACTCCTCCCGGAACACCTCAGATGAATGGTGTGTCTGAAAGGAGAAACCGAACTTTGTTGGACATGGTAAGGTCCATGATGAGTTTTTCCTCTTTTCCAATATTCTTATGGGGTTACGCACTCCAAACTTCAATCTACATTCTGAATAGGATTCCATCTAAATAAGTTGAGCATACGCCATACGAGTTATGGCATTGCAAGAAGCCATCTTTCTCACGCATTAAGACGTGGGATTGTCCCGCGTATGTGAAGAAAATGCTTACTGATAAGTTGGAATCCAAAGGTGAAAAGGGTTACTTTGTGGGATATCATAAGGAAACTAGATGATATTATTTCTATATACCTAAGAAACAAACAGTGATTGTTTCTAGGCAGGCTAAGTTCCTCGAAGAAGATTATGTCTTCAAGGAACAAGGCCGTAAGAAGATAGAACTTGAAGAAATTCATGAACCACAAATTAACAAAGAGACTGGTAACTTGTCAAAGCAACATGACAAGGAATCAGTGGGAGCATTCAACGACTTTCACGATAGGAGTCTTTCACTAGGTGATCGTCTTTCAGCCAGTGGGAGCGTAATTGGAGTTGGCAGTTCAAACTCCATCCCAAGAGGCATCTGAAAGTGTAGCTCTTGAGGACTCTCCGGACATTGATGAAATTAATGCACCATAAAATTTTCACTATCAGAATGTACAGCCTGCACAACCACAACTCAATAAGTTAATTAGGAATCGTAATCCACCCATTAGATACAGTTACCTCTTGGAGGAACTTGATAATGTGGACACACCGAATAAAGATGATCCTAATACTTACTCTGAAGCAATATCTGATATTGATTCAAGGAAGTGGCATGAAGCCATGAAATCTGAGATGGAGTCGATGTACACCAATCAAGTCTGAGACTTGGTTGAGTTACCTAAAGGGATTAGACCCATAGGTTGCAAATGGGTCTTCAAGCGTAAGACTCATGCAAACGATAAAGTACAAACCTACAAAGCTAGGTTGGTGGTGAAGGGTTATAGTCAAT
This sequence comes from Stenogyne calaminthoides, assembly GCA_037126765.1. Classification (NCBI taxonomy): domain Eukaryota; kingdom Viridiplantae; phylum Streptophyta; class Magnoliopsida; order Lamiales; family Lamiaceae; genus Stenogyne; species Stenogyne calaminthoides. The sequence goes on from JBBCBC010000024.1 coordinate 24,408,459, forward strand.
GTGAAGACATTGACTATGATGAGACCTTCTCACCAGTTGCAAAGACCAAGTCCATTCGAATTTTACTTGCGATAGCAGCACACTATGATTATGAGATTTGACAGATGGATGTCAAAACAGCTTTGTAGGTCCCGAACGGGTTTTGTGAGGGTGGAAGTCTAGAGGGGAGGGTGAATAGACTTCTAAAACTTTTTGTGCGGATCAGGTGTGAACTGCAGATTACCCGATCAGAGTGCTAGTGTATCAGTTTAGACTGATGTTCAATCTTACTGAGTGCCTAAGGGCAGATCAGTTTGATATCTGTCAGTTTAACTTAATGGTGCGGAAGCTTGTTTTTACCCGTGTGAAAAACCAGTTTTATCAATCTGATTCTGAAGTCAGTTTTCAACCAGTTGACTAAGGTGTCAATCTGATCAGATCAGTTGCTTGGTGCAGACTGAGCTTAACTTAGAATATGTATGCTGTTTAAAACTCAGTTGTGTGACTTGTGTAAAGCAATAAGAAAGCAAGTAAATGCACACAAGACTTTTTATAGTGGTTCAGACGAAACCCGTCCTACGTCCACTCTTCCCTTAACACAGGGGAACCTTAACCTACTTTAACCTGCGGGACTTATATCATTTTCAGGATGGCCGAGATGTTTACCGAGTTCTCACTCTTACAAACTTAACCTGCGGGACTTATATCCTTTTCAGGATGGCCGAGATGTTTACCGAGTTCCCACTCAAGCTTAACCTACGGGCCAGCTTAAATCTTAAGCTAGCCCGATTGGAAAATAAAATCTCTATTTTTAAATAAATCTCTACGATTTATTTCCTATATATAAAATCTCTACGGATTTAATTTTCATGTATATCAAATCTCTACGGGTTTGATTCCATATATTAAATCCTACATATTTAATTTCCATATATATCAAATCTCTACGGATTTGATTCCATATATATTAAATCCTAATAATATACCATATATTATTATTGGGAATTCCTATTTAATTAAATCCAATTTAATTAAGCATTAATAATAATTAATTCCAAATTAATCTATTATTAATTAATTCTCCATAAATTAAATATTAAATTCAATTTAACATTTAATCAACCATCTATAATCCGTAAAAGGGAACTACTTGTTGTGTGATCCATAGGCCCTCATATATCGAGCGATTAGTCAAACTAACGGTCTTAATTGAACCCTATACAATAAATCAGACATTATCAATATATGAGGTACGTTGCAAGAAACATACAACTACCTGTAACTGAAACATGGACTATTACGATTTCCTCATTTCATTCGCGAATACTCGATTAAGTCTCGAACATGATGAAGTGTCTATTCAAATAACTTAATCAATTTATCTCTAATCACTAATTGATCATGTATGTCACACTTAGCCACAAAGTCTAAGTTGACGTGCATCGGCCGATGACTTAGATCCAATTATGACGAGAAGATGAGTATTCTCTCTAAATCCACTTTGAGGAATGAATCATTTTCTCGGCTCAACTACCATGCACATGCACTTCGTGATGAACCCAATCCAAGCCATATCTACCCATGGAAGGGTGCAAACATGGTCAAAGTTCATCATCCCACACATGTCGTGCGTATTGACCTCAAGTCAAATGAGTATCGCATCGCTCCCACTAACCGAGACACCCGTAGACACATAAAGTGGAACTACATCAAAGAGTTTCTCGGATGGGTATACCAATACCTCTAAGGTATTTGTGCATACATCATGAGATACCTAGTATCTCGTAGTAAGTGAGATCTTACTACACTCTCTAAGAGTATGATGCAGATCGCACACCAATCTCCATTGCATCATCAATATCCCATTCTTGATGATCCTTGATCGGGGCTATTCGAGAATCATGCTTAAGTCATCTGAATTCTCACAACCTCAATGACAACAATGACTCATGGGAACACTTATATGAATAAATGCAAACAATCAAACATAATATTCAAACAAGTGTATTGCCATACATTAATATTAAGTGAACTATAATATTAAATCAAACTGAATATCATCGAGTATTATGTCCTTACAATAGATTGTCTCTAGGACACTAACACTAACAGGCTTTTCTACGCTAATGAACGACTTTGTCCTTCCTGACGTTAGACATTCAATAAAAGGTTGCCACATCATTTAACTTCGCCATGAATGATATTGTTTCGTCATAAGAATAAATAATTAATTTTTTTAAATAAAAATGATAAAATTAATGAAATATCCTTATAACATTTTTTTAATACAAAATACAATATTCATGGATTTAAAATTTTTAGTCCATGATCCAGAACACGGCTCATGCGTGACCCTCCCAAACCTGGGTCTGGTTCGGGTCTGGGTTGGATTCGGGTCCGAATCGGATCCGGGTCCTGGGTTGGGTCCGAGTCATAGTTAGGGTTTGGGTCCAGGTTGAGTTTGGGTGGGGGGTCCGGTGTGGGTCCAGGTCCGGATCTGGGCCCGGGTTTAGTATAATTCGGGTTCGGTCCAGATTCGGGATCAGGGTCGGATCTGAATGCGGGTGAATTTGGGTCTGGGTCAGAGTCCAATTTTGGGTCCGGGTTAGGTTGGGTCTGGGTCTGGGCGTGTCCGGTCAGGGCTCGGGTCCGGTTTGGGTCCGAGTCGGATCCGGGTCCTGGGTCGGGTCCGAGTCCTAGTCAGGGTTTGGGTACGGGTCCAGGTCTAGACTGAGTCCGAATCTGGGTTCAGATCCGGGTTTGGGCCCGGGTTCGGTTCGGATCTGGGTCTGGGTCCGCGTCCGGTCTAGGTCCTGGTATGGGTCAGGGTTCGGTTTTGGGTGTGGGTTCTGGTCTAGGTCAGGGTTCGATTTCGGGTCCGGGTCAGGGCGGGTCCGTTAGGGTCCGGGTCCAATCCGGTTCCGGTCCTGGTTCGGGATAATTTCGTCATTTTATAAATATTAATTTAATTTATTAGTAAGGCGATGCAGTGTGATTGCAGTATGCACATCGCAAATGCACTAGTGCAAAATGCAATCATTTAAAATTAAAATTATACATTGAATCAATGATCCAATGTTAATAAAGAATTTTCTGACGTTAAAAAGGACGAAGACGTTCTTGACAGTAGAAGATCTCACCTTAAATTTATTTTTTTAAAAAATATATTGTTTTCTAATCTTTCCTAAAAATTACTCCTCATCCTCCCCCATCTTAAATCATATCATTGTTGATTTGAAGAGAGATGCATGATCATTGACATGAGATATGTTGGGGAAGAAATGAGCAGAAAAAGGAAAGAAATGAGCAAAAGTAGAAGCAAGTCAGAGAAAAAAGATGGAATAAAAATATTGAAGACACATTGAGCACTGACGGATTCAAAATTTCAAATTTTTTAAAATAAAAAATATATAAGAACAGTCTTATATTTAAAGTGCGATAAAATTTGTGAGGAAGCATCAATATTATTTGAGTATGTTACTTGTGAATAAAGTTAATGTGAACTTTTTTTAAAAAAACATACATTTATTTTAAGATACAAAACATAGTATCTTTAACTCAATTACGGATAAAATTCCTATCTTTCCGTAAATTGCAATCTAATATCAATTTTTAAATTTTGATAAATAAAATTTCACTTTTAACAATAATTTGTAATTCGAGCTCAAGGTAGAATATCTCCTGATGGATCAAGGCTAATGGTCTCAATAAAACACATATTAAAATATTTTTCATGGATCAAGAAGTCGTGAGCTGTGGTCTAGTCAAAGGGGAAAACAAATAAAAATGAGGGAAAAATGGATGAATCAGAGGGAGTGATATTTTGTTCATTCAATGATACATATTTCTCTTTATAGTAATACATTTTATTCATATAGTTAACACAATTTTTAATATAAGATATATGTCATTATAATGACAAGTATGTGTGCTGAAAAGGGTAAGCATGTGCTGCTAACACATATTTATACTTATAATAAGGCATGTGTATCATTATATTAACACAAATTTAAAAGCGAGTTTTGTTATTTTGCTTTAGCACATTATTTGACTCGATTCGATCTACGAAAGATCTATAAAGTTTTAATTCTTTTTTTAAATGTTGACCCGCATAACTTGACCTCTTCAATTTATATTAGAATTTATACAAGACCGCGTGCACTTTCGGATATTGAGTGACCCATTAAGAAAATGAGACCTCGCCATTAATGAAAAGGAAGATCCACGATAAAATGGGCAGGGTCAAAGTGAGTGCACGGATCTAGAATTCGTGCACCAAGTGTATATGAGATCTTGCCTTTATGTTAATATCTCACATAAAATATTTTACACGAGTATATCTAGGGGAGGACGGTACGGCATACCGAATTTTTTTTCGCCATACCGTTACCGTACCGAAATTTTCGATACCGAAAAATTTCATACCGTTGTCGTGCGAAAAGTAAAATGAGTGCGAAATTTCAATATTAATGAAAAATAAGGATCACGATATAAATTTTTTCGATATCGAAATTTTTCCGTATAAAAATATTTAGGTATGAAATATTTTGGTATTCGGTATAAAAATTTTCTATATTTGGCATTATCGTAGAAATTTTGATGAGATCTTGCCTAAAAATTTTATAAAATTAATATTTTTCTCACATAAAATATTTTTTTATTTCCTCCACTAAGTATATATCTCAAAAAATATTAAATGTGTGCATATATAATATGTTTGGCAGACTGAAGTACGTAATTTTGGTAGCAATTAATACTCTTCTTAAGTAGGAAATTAAATATGACATGCATAAACTTGGACAAGCATCTATATCATAATAATATATAAACAAGGCCATTAGCTTTACAATTTCTTTATGCTCACCGTACTTGATTATGTTGTTAAATAACTCACGATATGATGACACATCGAACTGAAGTTTAATTAAGAAATAATAATTAGGGAATACTAATTTATAAAATATATAATATTTTTATCTGATTACAATTTATAACATACGAAATTGACCTACTGCAACTTAAAATATAATTTAAATTGCAATTAATCAATTAATTTAGTAGTCCCTTCGTCCCATAGTTTATGATATTCTTACTGTTCATGAGGATTTTGTGATAAAGTGTTGGAGGTAGAAAAAATTGTTTATTAGTATTTTATGTGATAAAGTGATAAAGTGATGGGTAATTGAGAGTAGAAAGAATTGTTCATTAGTATTTTATGTGATAAAGTAATAAAGTATTTCCATTTTAGAAAATTTACCATAAACTATGAGACAAAAATAATGGTAAGTTTACCACAATGTAGGGGACGAATGGAGTATAATATAAGTTTCAATTGGATTAAAAAATTTGTACAAGTTGCAAATTGATAAAAGTGTCATAGTATATATTATAAATTAACCATTTTATCAATTTTCAACTTGCACAATTTTTTTATCCCAATGCAATCTATGTTTATACAAAATTGACAGATTGTAATCTTAAGTTTACTCCCTCCATCCCACCGTAAGACTTACATTTTATCATATTTGGTATCCTATTTTAAGCTTTATATTTCCTTTTTGGTAAGTTGTGGCCTGACTTTTGTTAACAAATGACCCCACTTCTACTCAAAATTATATTAATTGCGACTCAATTAATATTAAAATACACACTTTCTCTTTCTTTCTTCATCCACAATGAATGTATGAATTTTCATCTATTTACTCTATCTTCCTTATCATCTCCACATTATCTTTCTTTAAATACTCCACATTTTAAACTCACTCTCACAATAATTCATACATTCATGTATACTCTTGTGGGGTCTTGTACACATAAAAAATTATTAAAGAATTATATTTAAAAATTAAAAAAGAAGAAAAAATAACAAAAGCTTTCACAATAATTTTTCTCAAGTGATCAAACTTTTGGATGTTTTTTATTTCTCTCTCTTGTCAAATAAAATGACACAATAATTTAAATTGCAATTTTCATTGGACAACCCTTAAATGCACTATTGTGGATGCTTTTACATATTCTATCAACCAACAATGCATTTAATTTTTTATTCCTTAAAATTTGTGTCAATCTAAAATATAAAATTTACCTTGAGACGAATGTAGTAATTTAGATTGCAATTAGATAAAAATGAATCATACAATTACGAATTAATTTTAACCCATATAGTTCATTTAGTGGGAGTTTGCAAATCATATTCGCGGGCGTTGCGGCATTTTTCAACCCAAAAAGTACACGCATGAATAGCCCTACACTAATTGTACTAAACCGAGCTTAGTCAAGCTAATTGGGGGAAGTAAACGGACCTTGAATGATTTTATTTATCTCTCTTGTTTGTCACGGCAGTTTAAATTGCAAATTTCATCCATTTAATTATTGAACAACTTTTAGATGCATCACTGTGAATAATCTTACATATCCCACTAGCTAACGATTTTAATACTAATAACTACTATTATAAAAATAAGAACAATCTAAAGCCATAAAATCAAATGTTGGGGCCCAATTAAAAACTTTGATAGGGTAAAACCCTACTCATGACAAAACACCTAATCAAGAGATAAAGGAAAACCCAAAAAAAAAAAGTATTACTCCGCAGTGCTAAAGTAATCCTCATAGGTTATAGTGTCTATTAAGATTTGTGTACAAAGACTTATCAATAAAAGGGGGCCAATGTCCTATACAAGTGTTAGCCTCTCTGTTTTTCCAACGTGTCAGCAGCCTGAATACATTTAATTTTATATTCTTTAAAATCATAAACACTATTGTGAAATTTGTTTATTATATAAAACTCATATTATTACACGTATAAAGTAATATTATTATTTTTATAAATTAGTACCTATAGCATTTAATACTATGATTTTTAATTATAAATATAATATTATCTATTGATAAGTGTAATAATATTAATTTATAAATATAGTTGTATACATTTTATAATATATGAATAAATTTCACCGAAAATGATGGAGATAAGATTGCAATGTAAATTATTCATAGTTATTTATATTTTATAGTTTAGAGTTTTGCTTAAGTTTTATTTAATTGTTAATAGGTCGAGCTTTTAGGGCTTACACCCTAAAACTCTAATTTTTTATTATAAATAGGAGTCTTAAAGAACATTGCAAATTAACTTTTGATGAAATTAAAATATTATTGAGAGAATTTTCTCTTATTTCCTCTTTGTCGGTATTTCTATGAGAATCAACGTAGATAGAGAAGATTTCCCAGTATCACATCTTTCCGTCTGCATCAGAAAATTTACTCCTTTAAAATTTATTTCTTCAATCTCAAATGTAAAATTTATCTTAGGATGGATGGAGGTAGTAATTTAGATTGTCCATCGGTTAAAAATCGAATGATATTATCGGTTTTGTTTTCAGTGTTTCACTCTATGTCCTATATCATGAATATATGACAAGTGAAAATTAAAATATTATCTAATGGCCCATCATAATCCTGAATTCATGTGTTAAAAATTTAAAAAATAAGATATATTTAAAACACTGAGAAAATGAGGCCGAATGAAATTTGTTAAAAATGAATTTACGAAGTTACGAATTAATATTAAACCATATAGTTAAGTAATTATTTCTCATTAAAATAAAACTTAAAATATTCACACGCCTCACCTAACCTTTTATTCACTTGCACAACTGCATCCCTATCGCCTAAAAAGAAAAAAAAACTCAAACCTCCCATCATCATGTCGTTTTCATTTACGTCATAATCGATTGAGATTATCCAAGCGATGACGTCACTAAATACCTTACAGAATTACCAATCAACCCTCGCCTTCAATCTAATCATCCATCAAGGGCTGGGACTCGCACCGCCGTCAGATCTCTCCCCTCGCCTCCTCTTCCTGCCGGCGGAAACCGGCGGCGCAGATTTTCCGGCGTCCATCGGAAAATTCAAAATGGCCTTGGTCCCCCTCATCTTGAAGGCGGCGCAGTCATAGGCCCTGGCGGCATCAATATCCGTATCATAAGTGCCCAGCCAGACCCGGGTCCCTTTCCGGGTCGGGTCACGGATCTCCGCAGCGTACTTGCCCCACGACCTCTTCCTCACCCCCCTGTAGTGCCCGATCCCAGAGGAGGCACGTGCTCCGAGTCGAGGCACGTGCTCGGAGTCAGGCTCGATTTCTTGTTTGATTTGGGGCTCCAATTCGACATCGGGGCCCGAATGGGAGCCCGATTCGGATGAGGGGGAATAGGCGCTGTCGGGGCTCCAGAAGGAATTCGGGTCAAAGAGGTTGAGATTATCAAGGAAGGATTCGTGAAGGAGGTGTTGGCTTATGAACTCCAAGGTTAAACACTCATCTGGATTTGCCATCATATTAATATATGGGTGTGAAATAAATAGTACGAATATTTTGATGGATGGATAATATTTTATGGATGGATTGGGAGTTAATTTTGTTGATACACAAGGGGGAAGGAAGAGAGGGGCAATGTGTGTATTTATATACACATATTGGGAAGGCAAATTGGGTATATATAATACTAGTAACACTAATCAATTAGCAGCTGGGGACAGATAACTATACTCATATATCACAATCTTGTTTATAGTGCAATAAACATCTATTTTCCCTTAGTATTTAGATATGATGACACACTTGTATGAAAACGATATCCTGTTGAGATAAAACATAATTTTGACATAATATTTTAATATTTAAAAAAAAAATGATTATTGTTTGATGTTAGATAATATCCTGACTTATGGATAAAACCATCTCGAGTTTTTATTTAGATATGAGTCCTACTCTCCTCATCTAAATTCAAACGTCATTTTAATTATTTTTAAATATATCAACAAGGCAAAGTGTTGTAGGTGAACCGCATACTATTATATATTTTTAAGAATAAATACTATTGCTCGTGGTGTATTCTTGAGAGAAAAGAACTTCATTGATATGGAAATTGAGTAGTACAAATACAAGTCTAATTCTATAGACGACTCACTGTCGAAACAGATCCTGACTCGAATCAATCATGAGGAACGAGGAGGATATAACCACAATCAATGTATTACAAGCACAAGGACAAAGGAAAGCTCCACGCTAAGGCTTAAATCGAGTCTGTAAAGATAATCAAGGTTGCATCAACCGACCACAACAAATAAAACAGAGTAGACACAAAAAGGGGAAGACAACAAACAAACATCAGACCCAAAAACGGGAAGACCATAAACAAACATCAGCCCAAAAGACCAAACATGAAAGTAATCACACAACAGAAAGGTGAAGAGAAAGCTAAAACCTAAAACACAAAACTAAACAAACATTAAAGATCCGACGGAAACGATCCACCCACCGGCGTCGTGACTCCGATTGGTCCGCCGGACCGACGCCCACCTCTAGATGACTCTCAAACCGGCCGTGCGGAGAGTTGCAGCAAGGAGCAGACGGTGGAGCGGAGAAAAGAGGCGGCATGAGGATAAGAAAGAGTCTACTAGAGCTCCTGTGGCGAGAGGAAAAGATGATGGTGACGGTAGCACAAGGAAGAGGTGGTGGGAGGCGGACGGTGGCGGTGGGTAGAAACGCTTAAAATTGAAGCAAAGTCTAGAGAGAGATTCTCTATTGCTCGTGGTGTTGGGTGAATAAGATGTATACTTTCTCCATCTCAAATCACACACTGATTTGGGTACAGGGGAAAAAAAAAAAAAAGGAAAATTTGTTCTGTTAAAATGATAGAACAAGAGCATTTCAATCAAATCAATTTTAATTGTGTTATAAAAATAATAATTTATAGAGTAAATGATTGTATATTGTGAGAGTAAGAATTGTTAGTAAATTTTCCATTTTAGAGTGTGAAAATAGATGTGGATGTACCAAAAAATGGAACATGTTTAACCAAGAACTTGCTTCACCATATGAAAGAACGAAATATATATTGACGTCTTATTTTTTGAGAATTGAGAAAATGATTAAGTTAAAAAAATGTTGGTAATATTGATAACTCATTAACATGTTCACCAAATCGATTTCGAATAACAAGTTCCAACACTACTTGAACTTGTTAATGCTACAAGCCATTAATTGCCCTTTTGAGGAAAAATTGTGTACTAGGAATTGTTCATACATCTGATTCTTTTTATGATGAATTTGATACATCTGATTTTCTCTTTTAGAGGTTTCAAGCTAAGGTGGAGATTTATTGAAATATCTTGAACCCTGACGCAAAGTTTGTCGGAATGTGTTTGTGTTGTGTTTGAGTTTAATTTTCTAGCTTGAGATTCTTCCTAACACCATCTGTTTCAAATTAGAAAGCATTATCTTTAATGTTAACCTAGGGTTTGAAAGATTTCTGGCTCATCTAAAAATCGAAATTTGTTGAGATATGTATAATTAATTTATTTATATAGTTCTTTAATACTCGCTCTCATCTGTGGGTTGAGTTGTCATCTGGAATTATCAACTCCATCTTCAAAAGGATTGAGGAGATCAAATAAGTGTATAATTTAATTTAGATAGAGTTGCTGTAAATTCAAGATGTGGGCGTGAGCTAGACTCTGATAATTTCGTCTCATGTAAAAATTTGAACTTATAGGGTCTTAAACTAATTCACTTAATAGATTTATTTGTCAAATATTTTATTCTCTAAAATAGAATTAATCTAAGATCAAAGTCTCATGTGCAACTGGTGCACGGATCTAAGATCCTTGCACTTGCCCCAATTCTATCCATATATCCACAGAACATGTCAAATATATTCAATGAGTCAAATATTCTTTTAAATGAATCATTCAGTCCATGTATCTACGTACATGTCTAATATATTCAATTAGTTTTTTTTTTTAAATGAATCATTCGATTGCATAAGTATATGATACATTTCGATGCACAAGAGATCCACTCTTAATCTAACGGGGGCGGGGTAGTGTTTTTTTTCTCTTTTTGTTGAGACACGTTTGATATTTGCTTTACAGACGATTGCCGATGGATTTTCAGCGACATAATTTTATTATGGCCATCACTGTTATAACGAGTTAACAATTATTTATATTTTAAAAATTTAACATTAGCAATACACCTATCATATAAGTTGTACTACATATATCTTAGGCAGGTTGCTACTCTTTATTATTTTAAATGACAATGTATTATGTGAGTCGTGTATCACTAATGCTATTGCCGGTAAGATAATATTTTAAAAAAAAAAAATTAATAAATTATAATAATTTTATAAAATAATCTATTACAATAATTTTTTTTACCACTGGACATATAACAAAATAATTTTATTCCGTACATTGGAATCACACCACCACAAGATGGGACCACCCAAAACTGCAACCCCACAAGAGAGGGACCATCATCCCACAAGAGGGGGACAACCACAAGAAATAATAAATATTTCATCTCCGTGTCTCGAACCCATGATTATTCACACTTGACTGGTAACCAGGTGGCTTAGCCCACCTGACCACTGGGCTCCTCAATTGATTGGGAGACCCATGTTCGATTTTTTTTTGGAATGAATTGTAGAATGAGAGTTATAAGGTGATTTGGTGAATTTGTGGAATGTTTGGATGCTTGGTATACTAACTACTAACATCTAACAACTAATTTTGTCGGATAAAAAAAAAATTCACACTTGACTGGTAAGATAAGAATTATTACTAATTTGGAGTATTGCTCATTTTAAGTAATTAATATTTATTGGTTAATATTGTTGCTAATAGTGTCATTTTAACTAATATTTATATTTATATAATATCTCCCATATTAAATAGATTTTCATATATGTAGATCAGTAGATCGAGGCTCTCTACTAAAAATATGTAACTCAATTAATATTGTCCATTTTCAATCGAAACCATTATTACTAGCTTTGTTTCCAACATACTTCATACTTACGTAGATAATCATACTCAAAGTTCATGATCTTCAAGATATTTAGATATATATATATATATATATATATATATATATATATATATATATATATATATATATATATAAAAGTTTAATTGCATGACATTAAAGTTTTTATAGACCATATTATATTATGGTAATAGGGTTACATTATATATTATCTCGGTAAGATGTTTGTGTCAAGTGGATGTATAACTGGCCCCCAAGTCCCCCGGTGGCTTTGGATTCTTTCTATAGATTTCCCAATTTATTACATCGACATATATATAAGAAATTATAGAGAAAATCTTAATTTTTAGCTCATTCCTATTTTTAAAAAAAAGTATTAAGATTTTTAGTTTAATTCTTTTTTAGTTAAGATTTTTTTGGACCATTATGTTCTTAATGAAGTTGAAAATTTGAAAAAGAAATAGTGGTATGAGCTTAGTAAATAGTGTTACGAGATTAATTTATTAATGGTACTGACTGAAGTGATAGTTGAACGTGATTAATTGAATGATATTACATACTAAAATGATGTTGGTATGAAAGGTATATGGTACAAACTAAAATAATAAAAAGATGAGAAAAAAAAAGAATTGAAAAAAATATTCGCTTAAAAATAAAATAATTATAAATTTTATGGTACAAAAGAATTTTTGTTTTTATGTTAAACTATTTATAAATTAATCCATAAATTATTATAATACATGTGTTTTTTTTTTCGCCTGTGGCCTGCAGGTAAATAAACAAATGATTTTATCACTTTTTAAAATATGCACATGCATGCATTTTATGTATGAGTATCTGGAAACTCGCGTACACAACGTGTTTTTAATTAGCTAATGATTAGAATATATTAAGCTGTCGGAAAATGGTATATATGCATGCATGTCATTTTATTTTAGTCAATTTTTGTAAACTTAGGTTTTTGTTTTTAACTTTATAAGTGTAATTTTTTTATTAAATTGGTATATATGCATGCATGACATATTCTTAGGCACTACACCACCTATTACTTCCTCCGTTCCGGAAGACTTTGCACAATTACTGTTCCGTTCGTATTTTAGCGAGCGAGTTTTTTATTACTATTTGAAATGATAAAGTAATTTTAAGAAATGTGTATGACAGATGAGGGGTAAGACTATCATACCCCACCTTAAAAGTCACTTTATTATTTCAAATACTAAGTAATAAACAACTCACACGCAAAAATACGAGCAAAAAGTAAGTGTGTTAAGTCTTTTGAGACGGAGAGAGTATATAATTACAAATCATGATGCATGAAATATTATATTAAATTCTCTTTTATGTGTATATTGTGTTTGATTTCAATTTGTTCTTACTTCATTACAAGTCCAATAAGAGAGTGTTTGTAAGAAATTATAAGTGATTATACTCATTTAGAATTGTATGTATGCGTAAATAATTTGAAGTGCTTTATTTCTCTTTTATTAGATTAAATAAACTCATAAAAATTATAAGCTAAAAATTGAAAGAGATGTGTTTTTGGTAGCTTATGATCATTTTTTTTAAGTATTATTAACCTTTTTGTAAATATTACCAATTTTTCTTTGATTTTTTTTACAAACACCATCAACTTTTTCTACTAATTAATTTTTTCATAATTATTAATTTTAATTATTTTTTTAAAAGGATAATTTTTTCAAACACCCCCTAAATACTATAAATAGTTTTTCAATTATTATCTTTCTGTATATATATATATATATATATATAGTTGGTTCTCATCATAATAATATGAAATCCTCTCAATCTCTTCTGTCCATGTAGTTAACTCATGGTTAGTGAACCAATCAAATTATATGTTCATATATATTTATTATTATATATATATTCCTTGAAAAGGAGCTACTCCATTCAGCAGCATCGATCAGAGAATTTTATTTGGGTTGCCATAGAAATTGTAACCATTAAGATCTGGAAACCCTAAAATAAAAGGAATTGTGAAAGATTTAATTCCAAATTAAATCACCACGTATCGTTGTATTGCAATTTAATATAAATTTAAAAATTATTGAAAATAAATCACGAACTTTAAATATTATTGCAAATTAAATTTTTTAACAATCCATTTTATTTAGGAGGAGACTACCGTTTAACTCGTGTAAACTACTAGGTGGAGTAAATATCAATGGATCTTATAATGTCTACTTGCATACTATACAAGTTATTTTTTTAATTGTCTTACATGAATGTTTTCAAATACGAATACCTAAAAGCGAAGATGCATGTTATGGTTGTTCACACATATATATATATATATACACGCGCTCAAACATAAAGAGAGTCATGTTATGACTAATTGTATTCATATTCTCAAATGTGAAGATGTAGGTAATGCAGTTGAGACCTACAAGAAATATGTTATGCGAATAATACCGTTATAATTAAGATAAGATAACAAATAAAATCATACATGATTTGATTGAAAAATGACTTTTGGGTGGCTCTCGAACAAGATGCTCGAGCGGGGTAAGACATGCTCCAATAAAATTGATGTGCTCTTATGTGTAACTTATATAAGTATACACTATATATGAAATATGAATGTATATAATGAAAATGAACATATCACATGATTGTTTATAATTCACAGATTTAGAATTAGTGAAATATGACCATGGAGTCAGAATTAGAAGCGAATAAACACAGAGTGAAAAATTCGCGAATTTTGTGTGGGTCAAATCGGGTCAAACTAATTTTTCAATAATATTCGCTCAAATACATTACAATAGAAACATGTGTTAATATGAGTACATATATACTCCCTCCGTTCCAAGATTACTTGAACACTGAAAATGACACGAAAACCAAGTAAAGTGGATTTTAGTGGGTTTGAGTGGAATAAAATAAAGGTGTTGTGAGTATATTAATATTATATTTGTTTCCATTTTGGGAGTGTTCAAGTAATGTTGGGACGTCCAAATAAGACAAGTGTTCAAGTAATGTTGGGACGGAGGAGTATATGTTATTGTAAGGACGAATTCATATAACTTGACCAGCGCGTCAGAAGGAGAAGCCATAAACACAGAGAGAAAAATTCGCGGATCCTGTGTGGGTCGACTGAGTCAAATAGTTTTTTCTATAAAATTCGCATAAAAGCAAAATAAAAGAGCTCGCTCTATTGTTCGTGTTACTATAAAGACAAGTATGTGTTACTGTAAGGACATATAATACATATTTATTTTTTCAATAGACATATTTATCTATAAGTGTAAATTATTAAAAATTATTTTATTATACACTCACAAATATATTAATGTCAAGAGAAATGTGTGTTACTGTATGAACAAAATAACACTGCCTCCATTTTCATCTGCTTACCTCCTCAGTTTTTTATTTGTTTCTCCTTTTGACCTCTGCAAACTATCTTAAGTAAAGATCCAAATCACTAGATTACACCATTGAGTTATTAAAAATATCTTATTTTTCACCATCATGTAGTAACACATAATTAACCTTATATTAACATATACTTGCTTTTCTAGTAACACAGACTGAGAGTAAGTTTTTCTGTTTCGTCTTTGTGCGAGTTTTTAGAAAAAACCCGATTCGACCCGTATATAATCCGCAAAATTTCACCTCCTTCAAAATTTAACTAATATAACTAATATTTAACAGTAAAATATTTCACAGTGTAATATTTCACAGGAAAATCCCCGCTTTTTCTTTCACCACATTCTTTTGCCATTTTTTCTTCTTTTTCTATTTCCTTCCTCCATAATTTATTTGGACCCAAATATTCAAATCTACTTTAATCTGATAGTACTTTTTAATATCAATATTAATATAATTTATACTTGTTAATTGTCCCGATTAATATATTTTTTTAATATAAGTCACACCCTTCATTTATCATGACTCTACCCTTTTGTAATATAAGACATGCCCTTAACCAGGTGGCTTAGCCCACCTGGCCACTGAGCTCCTCAATTGAGTGGGAGACCCAGGTTCGATTCCATTTGGGAACGAATTGGAGTATGAGAGTTATAAGGTGGCTTGGTGAATTTGTAGAGTGTTTGGGTACTTGGTGTACTAACTAATAACATCTAACAACTAACTTTGTCCGATAAAAAAAAATTAAAATATAAGACATGCCCTTAAGTTATCATGATCGATATTCTTTCGTAATATAACTTGTACCTCTACATATTACGACTAATATCTTTTTGTAATAGAAGTCACACCCTTCAATTATCACTATTGCAATATAAATAATACTCTTAAGTTATCACGATTAATAATCTTTGTAATATAAGTCATATTTTTCATTATCACTACTAATACTCTTTTGTAATATAAGTCACGCCCTTAAGTTATCGTAACTAATACCCTTTTGTAATATAAGTCACGCCCTTAAGTTATCGTAACTAATACCCTTTTGTAATATAAATCATATCATTCAGTTATCACGACTAATATTCTTTTATAATATAAGTAATATCCTTTCATTTATTACTATCAATATCTTTTTATAACATAAATCACACTCTTCATTTATTTATATTATAAATCATGTCCTTAAGTTATCACGATATTTTTGTTATATAAGTTATACTCCCTCCGTCCACCTATAAATTTCTCCTTTTCATTTTTCAACCGTCCAACAATAAGTTTCCTGTTTCCATAAATAGAAAAAGTAACACTCCACTATCAATATATTTATTCTCACTTTTTACACTATATTACAAAATTATCACTATTTTCCTTTACTTTTCATCCTAAATTTACCATCTTGTCCCACCATTTATTATTTTATTATTTTTTTTTAATTTTAGTACCCAAAAGAAACAAGAAAGTTATTCATGGACAGATGAAATATTTTTTAGTACAATGATTAATAACTAGCACCTATCAATAATTTTATGTGACACTCTTTAATATATTTTACAATTAATACCTTTTAAGCAGTTTAAGTATATTGTGTGTACTAATTGTATACATTAAAAGGAGGATGCAATTATCAACATATTTTATCATAATTATACTGTATGACTCAGGGATTATATTTGAGAATTATAATTGTTCAGAAAAAAAAGTTTGATCTCTCCCTGGGCCCACATGGTGTGTATGCATAGATCTTCCTGATAATTAGTTCTACAATGTTGCTCCACTTGACAAAATAAAACATCTAAATGAATAGACAAGTCACTAGAGTTTATCCATTAATGATGTCTAGGTCTTGTATGATCCAAGTGCATCGTGTATTTATAATGTATTTTAAAATTATATAATTTTATTATGTTGAAAGATGTAATTTATTTATATTGAATTGTGAAACTATTAATCTCATGCACATTCAAATTCATCATGTACTCATAATAAAAGATGCAACTTATTACATTTAAATCGTGTCACTATTAATATGTAAATTTAGTTGAACGATTCAATATAAATAAATTGTATCTTTTATTATGAGCACACGATGCATTTTGATGCGCATGAGACCTACCTATCAGGAGTGAGTCTCTTGTACACCCAAGTGCACCGTATACTTATTCAAATACTTGACCTATTTATAAAAAATACTTGATCCATTGAATATATTAAACATGTTTTATGATATATGGGTAGGATTGATGTGAGTGCACGGATCTTAAATTCGTGCACCAGTTGCACATGAGACTTTGTCTAAGAAATGATGAATATTCATGATGATGGAAAGTTAAAACATTGCTATCAATTTATTAAGACGAGATTAAATAAGTTGGAATCTTTACATTGATTCAAGCATTGTGAATAAATAAAATGTACATGCACGTTATAAATGTAATTGTGCAATATCCTTTAAATTACTAGACAAATGGTACATATTTTAATTAAGACAAAAATTTTCAAAAAAAAAAAAAAATATAAACATAAAGAATTAAAAGTTAGTCTCTCATGAATCAGGTCTATGCTATGAACTTGGATTATTTGATTAATTTCACTCATTTTCAATACATTTTTCTAAACCGCTAAACATGACCCGTATTATACCCTGAATATGGTCAAATACCATGAATTAAAAACAAAGTTCATATCATGAACAAGTTCTATACAAATTTTCGTCAAAAATTAATCGTATAAGATCATTGAGTAACACCCTGTGAATCAAATCTATACATGAACACTATCGTACTTATGCACAAAATCTATCACTATTGAGTAAAAAAATTAATATTATTTGAAAAATATCTTATTTTTAAATCTTGAATCTTTTTGTACATAATATTAATAATTTTTATACAAAATAATAATATTAAAATAATAAAGTTCACCATGAACTGACAAGTTTTTTTCAAGATAATTTTGGGAGTATTTTCCTCACAATAAAAAAAACACGATACTAGATGATTTAAATTTTATTAATTTTTTTAATCCCTCCCCCATATTCTCAATTGAAAAAAAATATATATATATATATATACACACATATAATGATTAATTTAATATGTTGAATAGTATTGACTCATATTTCACCGCTAGACTTTATATGAGGAGAGGGGCAATTTGCGGTTAAGCTAGTGGCGTAGGTTAGCTAGGGAAGCGTACTGGTGCAGGTGGACCAGTACGTACGGCTGCGGTTCATGCAAGGCATTTGAGACATCATAAGACATTAATAATTAATAAACCGCACAACTTGCTATAAATCAAAGTCTTCCTACATTCATTGAACTCATTTTGCAATTTGCAGACGTATATTTCACTTCACATTATAGAGAAGTTGTAACCATTTTTTGCTCTTTTTCAACTGTTTGCATAGTTGCATTTGAAATTTAAAATTATCACTCAAAAAAGTATAGCAATGAGTCAACGCAAATTACTAATAATTTGTATGAATTTATTTATAACTTAGGGAAAGTAGTTCTTTTAGCAATGTAGTTTACAACTATTTTGGTTTCAATCTTGTCGATTTTTACGAATTGAAAATAATTTTAGAATTTTCAATTTTTCAACAATTTAGTTTGATGGTTATTGGAAGTAAAAAATCGATATACTTGACAGATCAGACTCTGCCACATGGACCAATTACAATGCTGATGCCGAGTCAATCAATTTTTTTTTACTAGTTATTAGGTTAAAAATGTTGAATAATTGAAAATTAGAATACTATTTTCACTTGGTAAAAATTCATATGAGACGGTTTCATGCATGAAACGGAATATAACTTAGCACAAATCACACTCACCCCTCCCAAAGTGTTAAAGCGTCAATGCCCAACTTATACACTGTCTCACCGTGAGACCGTCTAATACAAGTGTGCCTCTTTTTACTTTATAAAAAATTGATAGAACTAAATCGAAATATAAGTAATTTGCTGCGCTGAAAAACAATTTCCCCTATTGCTTATGCTATAACTAGTAACTTGTGTTGTGATCTAAAGGTTAGATCTTTTATGCACCAGATGCACCGTGCACTTTATAGTGTATATATTTTAAAAGTTTGTAATTTGTTGCACTGAAACTTGCAATTTATTACGCTGTAATTTACGATTTGTTACACTTATACGTATAATACAATGTGCATAATAAAATTACTAATAAGTACAAAATTTTGGTATAGACTTATTAATAAATACAAAATGAATTGCATATGCAGTTAAAGTTGCACACGAATGTACAAATATATATACATATACATAATTATTTTATATATATATTAATAAATTACAATCATAAAATATAAAATATAAGTAAACAATATTGTATCGACTACGCACGCGACACAAGTTGCTAATTATATACTAGTATTAATTTAGATAGGAAAAATGCGCCGCAACATATTTTCTATATTTTTTAATGGAAAAAAATTTCAGACATAATGAAAAAGAAATATCTTCGAGACTTGATGACCAAATAACAGCTGCAATGTCAAAACAAAGACTAATATTTAGTCAAATTTCACACAAGCGCAAAAGTATTTATACTTTTCATCTACTACAAAAGATATTTGAGAAAGCATTCAAAATCATGATTTTCTGGGATAGCCAATCATATTTCATGTTGGAAAAACGTATAAAGAATTTAAGTACATCCATAAATATATATTGAACAAACATGGCAAGATTAATTAATCAAATAAATGTGAAAAGGACTTAAATTATTGGGATACTCAAATAAATTCGACATCGGCTTATATAATTTCATATTGAAATGATGATCAAAATTTCATCGAGTACGCCCCACGTTCTGTATTCATGTGAAGTTAAAGGCTACATAACATAACAATTACACATGACGATTGTTTTGGGTTCGTAATTGTAATTAAACATATGTCCACCAAATTAATTTGGGCCCATAGGCTAAATCGAAAACAACTTCTTAAATTTTTACAAGCTCAAGCTGAAGAAAAATCATGAAAAAGAAATATATAAATCATGATGACAGAATAAAAATCCACTTTTTGATAACAAAATTTCGGCAAAGTCTTGTATGTATCCAGGATCAGGTGCACCGTGTACTTATAATACATTTTAGAAACATATAATTTATTATATTGAAAAATACAATTTATTTATATTGAACCGTGAATATAAGACCCACCCCAAAATTTCACATCAATTAACCCAAATCAAGTTCTGAGATTTTTTTTTAAAAGTAATAGATGAATTAGTGGAGTACAACTGTACAGGGTACTCAATCCATACAACCAATAAATTAAAAAGGTAGAGAAAGAGTTGGTAAGTAAAATTAAGAGAGCAAATGGGAACAATTCACTGGACTATTGAACTAATTAATCATTTAAAGAGTAACAAAAAGTTGCAGGATATCTTCCTTTGATCCATTTCCATGTACAAATCTTCACTTTTTCTACTATGATAGCAGTTGATGGAAGAATTGATCATTCCTCGCCTTCCAAATGCTTCAAAGAGTGCATTGCCAAATTAAGTTACGCAAAGTTTTTGCGACTTTTCCATATCTGTAGTTGATGAAATGAATGAAATGATCGCAAAATGACATGACTGGCGTGAAGGGTCGTCGAGTCAGATTGATGATATAATTTACGATAACATACATGTGTAGGGATGATTTTGAATAAATAAATGTGGAAAATATTTAATAGTAAGAGGTTTTCTTTAAACAAAAAACTTAACACTTTAAATGAATGAACATTATTATAAAGGTCATCATCAAATGATGGAGGTTCGATCTAGCAATAGCGGAACCATGAAATGATCAAACATAGTAATTTTACCAATTAAGAAGATGATTATGATAATTAAACATCATTTATGGTTGATCCTTTAATAACTATTATACGTAGGACATTTTTTACATCATTTTTAAATCCTAAAAATTAATAAATTTTAGCTCTTGAAGGATGATTGAGAAAAAACAAATTGAAAGAATGAGTAATTAACTCGTTTATTTAATTTCTTTAACAGTACTCTCGTCACTCGTATGCTGAATTATCTTATTTAATTATTGAGAGGTTTATTTAATTTCTCTAACAGTACTCCCCTCACTCGTGGGTTGAATTCTCTTACTCCATCATTGAGAGGTTTATTTAATATGAGTGGAGTTACTTTCAACGGGAATTGAACCGATTGAATTCTCTTATTCCAACGGGAATTGAGAGGTTTATTTAATTTCTCTAACAATACTCCCCTCACTCGTGGACTGAATTTTCTTACTTCATCATTGAGAGGTTTATATAATATATGTGAAGTTGCTTTCAACGGAAATCGAACTGAGGACGTGGGCGTGAGCCTGAATGCTCTAATATTATGAAAAAATTCTTTTTCATCTAAAAATCCAAATTTATATAGAGATTCGTAATCAATTATGTTTATTTAATTTATCCAACACAAAAGGATGATTGAAAAGATCGATGCGTCCAATGTTTTTGAAAATCAAAGCAAAATTGCTCGCCAGATAACGATAGACTATTATATCTTCATTTGATATAGAATCTAATCAAAGTTTGGTTCAATCCTGATTGAGTCTGGCGAGAGGGAAAATGATACTTCGATCATTCTCAAGAAGAAAAAATAAAACTCTATTGATCATTTAATGAACCAAAGAAGTTGAAGTACAAATTTCAGACTCAAATAAAATTAAATACCGTTATGTTTGACTCGACTAATTTAATTTGTTTAAGCACCATATGTAATTAACTGTCCATAATTAGAAATTTAGAAATTATGTTCATACTTCTAGGCAAATTTAGAAATTTTGAAGTCTAATACTAATTTTTTTTATTTTTTTTTAGGAAAAAAGAATTTTATTACTCCTAGGAAAAAGATATTCCCAGCAAAAATATTTACAGTGAGTTTAAAATTTTAAAAAAAAATTTAGGATTTACAAACCAGTCCTGTAAAGAGACGTTGCCAGTTACAGTAAATTTTAACGAAAATCAACTTCAAAGTCTCATCAGTTTAATCCTAGCTGTATTAGGGTCTAGAGATGGCTTCATAATGCACCTTAATAATAATAATAGACAAGATATTTATTAGTGAGTTGGATAAACTAATATCCTGTCTTGACAATTATATGAAGTAGACGTAATTAAATAAGAAAAAAAAATAAAAATTCAGATAGCTAGTATATTTATTTAATTGAATACGACATTTCAAGAAGTGAACATTTTTGTTTTTTTGCGACTGCGCTACTTAATTTTGTGTAGGGGCAGGCTGGTCCAGCATGGAGCCCAATAGTTTTGATTTTGATGGATAATTTGGTATGAATAATTAAGCTATTTAAATGCATTAACGATAAACCGGCCACGATTTAAAGTTAATTATAGATCCACCAATTTACATACTTAATTGATTTCAATAAATTATTGGAATTAGATTTTCTGTGCGTGTGTTGGGAACAAGCCAGTATTAGGGGATGGGGATATGATATAAAGTAAGGTTAAATTTTGTATGAATAAGGTGCACCGTGAATTTTATATTATATTTTAGAAATTTGTAATTTGTTGTACTGAAACTCTTCACGTACTAATTTTGGAATATAACTTGAACTTCACACACAGTAGCAGATTTTTGGAATACTCGAACAACACACGAACAGCGACAACAACACGAGCAAAGAATATAATAAACAAAAACAAGAAGAACTAATCAAAGTCGAGTCAAGGTGGAACATTTTTACGCAAAACGAAATACACCTCGGTAGTGCTCTCGATTTAACGTATCGTTTCCAAAGGTAAAATGACTTTCGTCTTTCACATGTGCAACACCGCATCGTGTAAAGTTCCGACGAACTGAATTGGTGCAAGGAGAATGCCGCACTCTAAAATGCAGGAAAATCGGGTATGCTGAATGCAGGATTTTGTGAGCTCAAATTTGCAGTAATTTTCAGTGTGTTGAAAAACCATGCATGCTGTCCTATTTATAGGAGCTTGTTCACCCAATGGGGAACCTCCTGAATTCAATTTCCAGGAGTTATGGAATTCAATTTCAAGAGTTATGGAATTGATAGCCAAATTGTGACCGAACCGTTACAAATTCCAGGTGAAACATTCATGAACCTAGACATCCCAACGTCCAGGTTCGAGGTTCGTCTGAATTCAAATTTGAACTTCTGCAGACATGTGCTGAAATTCACTTGGGCCAACCCAATCCCGAATTGGGCTCTGCATGTTGGGCTCATATTATTTTAGTTGAGTCAAGCTCCAAAAAAATAATATAGGCTCCAAGCCCAAAACCAAAGTCGGATGGACTTTTGAATCGGTCATTAGCCATTGTAATTGAATTCCACTAATAAACTCCTACTTATTACTTATTAGGAGTTGTTAAATGCTCTAAGTATTCAATGTGGGATATATAAATTCCTAAGTGATTCTCCCACATTTCCCAACACTATTTAATTAATAAAAAGTGTGTTGACGTTTCAACTTCATGATTTAATTTCTCACTCACCGAAATTCAATTTTGAGATTATAAATACAATACGGTAATCTACTCCGAGAGTATATCGACATTACGACATTTAATTTTCCGGAAATTAAACTTTAATCCCTTTATTTAATTAAAGACGAGTATCTCACACCCTTTTAAATACAATTAAATAATATTTAACCAATTTCTTCAACATAAACATGCAATTATATTTGACGAACATAGATTGCATGTTTCAGCATAATAAGTCACAAGTTTTTAAAATGAATGGGTCTCCTGTGCACCAAGTGCACCGTACACTCGGGTATAGGAGGTGACCCATTAAAAAAATAAGACATTGACATCAGTGAAAATGAGGATCCACAACAGAAAATGGGCAGGGTCAAAGTGCACGGATTTAGAATCTGTGCACCAAGTGCATATGAGATCTTGTCTTATAAAATACATTATGGAATTCACGGTGTAAGAAATGTATTTATATATAGAAGAGATAAATTCTTTTAGTTTATCAAAATCTTAAAGCTCGCCCGCACTTCTTGAGTTTCAATTCCCGTAGAAACTAAGCAATCATCTCTTAAATATTTGTAATTTCAGACTCGTAGATAAGATGAAAATCTTTTAGTCAAACTATCAAACAAGAACCAAAGATGGAATTTACTTTGGTTCAGTTCAATTTAACCTTTTTAATATGCAAACCAAGCCTAAACTTTTCTGAAAGCGTACGTTTTTTACTTGTCATATTCTTTTTAATCTCACCCGATCGACTTATTTAAGCCAAATTTGAGCTTATTAATTTTTTAGACACGCTTTCATGAGATCGTTTCATGGTGAGATGGAGTATAATTGACATTGACACTTTAACACTTTAGACTCACCCGAATCATTGTCTCTGCTATCTGGAGAGGAGGTCTAACGAGGATAATTTTAAGTGGATGGAGTGCTTTTCACGGGAATTGAACCCAGGATCTGGGCTGAGCCAGAGGCTCTAATACCATGAAAGAATTTCGTCTCATCAAAAAGTTCGAACTTGTAAAAACGATCGGGAATCAATTTATTTATTTAATTTCTCTCAACAAGGGTATGATTGTCAAAGTGATTTTTCAAGTTTTGATTGTTGGATTTAATGGTAAGGGAACAATTACAACATGAGAGATACCCCTACAGATTATTTTATATGAGATATTAATATAAATTGAGAAGACATAAAAAATTTACGAATTCTTTGTGGATCTAACCGAATTTAATGCAGTTTTGGTCCCACAGACGTTTCACGGTTTTGGTCTCAATATTTTCAATTTTTGTTCCATATTGAGCGATTTTTTTTAAAGTTTTGGTCCTACAGATTTCCCAGTTATGGGACTAAAAGTGTTAACGGTGGGACCAAAAGGGTAAAGAAAATCACTCATGGAACCAAAATTGGAAATATTGGGACCAAAATCGTGAGGTATCGTGTCCTGTGAGATCAAAACTGTATTCAGGGCCGATCCTAGAAATTTTAGGGCCCGAGTCAATTTTAAAATTCGGCCCCTCATAATCTTTATGTATATAAATTAAAATATTATACAAATTAACTGTATTTCACAATTTAAAAGATGAATAATAATTGATAATATCATAATATAAAATGAAGGATTTGCAAAGATTTTATTATGTGTATGCAATAGATTTCATCGTTTCACATTAATTGTTTACCACTTTTGAGGTTTTTATAAAAATAAGATGCATAAAATTTTGATAAATTTTTCTTCCAATAAAAATAAAAGAGAGGAGAGAGAGTTTATGAAGGAATTTTTTTTTTCATAATAATTTTTTTTAGGGTAAAATCAATAATTGAGAATTGCGAAAATATAGCAAAAATGATATTTCTTTTTCGAAATAAAATTTATTTGGCCAGATTTTATACTAAAAAAATTGGAATAAATTTAATTATATGCATGTCATATATTTTAAGAGTTAAATTAAAAAGTTATGGACTTGTGGTGCTCAAATTTTATTTTGAATAAAACATGGACTCAAAAATAAATTAAGAATTTGTATAAGGTGAGACTCGAACCCTAGACAAAATAGAATAAAACACTTGCTCTTTCCACTAAAATATTTCACAATACATTACTAATTTTCCAAATGTGAATATATAATATGAAAAATATATATATGCATATAAAATTTTGGGGCCCCGAAAAATCGACAAAATTTTTGGGCCTGAGTCGGACGACTCGTCCGACTTAAAAGAAGCACGGCCCTGACTGTATTCAACTCAGATCCAACCGATCACATGAATTTTTAAAAAATCGAGCAAGTCAGAATAGAAAAACTTACTTCCAAATCTGTAATTATTTGGAATTAAAGAATCAATTTGTTTTCTGTTTGGAGCAATTAAAACATATAACGATCTGGTAATTGTGGAGGGATATACAGGAATTGAAAAGAACGATCAAGATAGTATTATTTGTTATAATTTTTGCTCAGGTTGAGTTTAATGTTGACTTCGAACACTTAGATTGAGGAAATTCCACCTGAATTTAGTCTATTAATCTCAGGCTGTGTAAATTCCTGAATTTTTATTGTTTCGAAGTTAACTTTAATTGTCAAATAAATTTTTTATATCTTTGTTACTTTTAAGTTCAAAGAAAAAAAAATGACTTGACTCTTTTAAGGATTGACTAGCATCACCTAGGATCTGTCTAGACTGCTAGTGGCTCTGTTTCTACTGTACATGTGTGTTTTATACCCATTTTACGTTATTAATAATACCATTTTTGCTAATCAAAAAAAAAAAAATCCTTTTTTTAAGCAATTGAGTTAAATCCTATCACCTATATTAATTTTAATTAAAAAAAAAGTGACCAAAATTTAGAGGAGTCCTGTGTTGACGGTCTCGTACAAAAGATGAAATTTTATTTTAGAATTTGAGTCACGCTTTCCTTTAAAATATGATTATATTAAAGAAACATAAATTCATAATCATAGATCATATAATAGTAAATGTAATTTTATTTTATGCATGAGACCGTCTCAAATTCATGATTTTTTGTTCGGAGCTTAAATTATAGATGGATTAACATAGGGAAATATCTGTTTTAAGTTTATTAATTTGGAGTTACCACGTAAGTCACGTTATGATTTGTCTCGACCATTGTCAATGAGTGGCCGGACAAATTTCTTAGGTTGGACATCTTCTGATAATCAATTAAATTAAATTTATAAGAATAAACTCATATGTCGGGAACTAATTAAGAATGTCAATTTCAGGTACTGGGAATCGATAACAATTATTGATGTCGATTTATTGATCTTTCATAAGTTCGGATAAGTGATACATGTGTGAACTCGAATTTACGGTGAACTTTATTTTTTAAATATAATTGTTATATACACAAATTATCACTATTATTTTAAAAAATTATCACAATTATATATAAAAATTAGTGACAATTTTTATTCATAACAGTAATATAGTTCATGTATAGACTCAATTCACTGAAGTGTTACTCTGAAACACATTGGATGATTATCAACTGAGAATTAATATTCTATATTACTATATACTCAAACTTTCCTCTTAGATGACCTCACGACAAATCAAAATTTATTATTTAATCAAAATTAAAAATCAAATTTCATAATAAGTCAATAAGATATAAGTATTTTATTTAAATCTGTCTAATGTCGTACGTATGATACAAGAATTTGTCATTATATAAATGGCTATTTATAAAGTTTAATTAGATGCGCTGTTAACGGAATAAGATATATTATAAACACACACAGGACCACTCTTATTTAACTAATCTGCCAATTTATACACAAGTAGGGCCCCTCAAATTTAACTAATGTTTCTACCAATTTACTATACATATACATACACATGCACATAGGACCACTCAAATTTAACTAATGTTTGTACTAATTTATAATATATATATATATATATATATATATATATATATATATATATTTTGTGAGGAAGAGACGAAAAACTCCCTCACTCGTGCCGTTGGCCCCTCAACCGGGCGGGTTGTAAACCGAAGGATGTGCCCAAGTGACAGACACTTGTGGGAGAGAGCCAACAAGATTCAATCTCCAGGACAAACCTCCATAATATTTCAATGGAGAATTTGTCCCACACGGGGTTCGAACCTGCGTTGCCGAGAGATTTCTCCCCACATCACCACAAGCTTTACCACTTGGCTATGCCCTTGAGGGCAATTTATAATATATTGTGTGTATGTGAGGGAGAGAGTTGGGCTCTAGTCTAATTGATTTTATTAGCTTGCTTGGGATATTCACAAACTTTCCTATCAACAAGTTTTATTGTATATATAAAACTCATTCATTCGGTTATATTATAACATTCATTCAATATTATCATTATTTTTATAAACCAGCACATTAACATTTTTACACATACAAATTTGTGAAATTGTGTAGTATAATTAGTTTATAATTGTAAATGTATTACTGACACTACAAAAAAGGCAGTGTTTAGCGTCCAAAAACCGTCGCTAAATCGAGCGTCGCAAATATTTGCGACGATTTTCAAAAAAATGTCGCAAATTTACAACGGTTAATAACAATCGTAGATTCGCGGCGGTTTGAACCATCGTAAATTTCTCTGGATCCGGGTCAAATATCCTTCGCAAAGCCATCGTACAAATCGTCATTAACTAAAGATGATTTTTACCTTCACTAATTTGTGATGGTTCAACTATCGTTAATTATGACGGTTATGGTGTCAGCAATCCCTTGCAAATTTTGACGGTAATAACCATCAGCAGGGACGGATCTAAAAAAATTTAGCAGTGGGGTGGGCTGAATTTTTTTTTAAGTTTCGTCATATTAAAATTTTATATTTACATATACTATTTTTTTTAAATATTAATTTAGATTGTGTCATATGAGACTTAAAAACATAAAACTCATCAGTAATTAAGTTCGAATTTATCTATATTTTTTTTAAAAATATATTCCAAAATAATGATATTCATTTATAAAATATGTTGCTTTTATATTAATAAATAATGTTTTTTTAGCACTACTAATAAATAATGTTTAGTTAAAACAAAATCATACAATTTATGCTCAATATTTTTTTAATCATTTCAAGAAACTTTTATCAGTTTAAAAAAATATCTCATTTAACTCATGTTAATGTATTATTACATTTATAATTTCTCCTTTTCTAATATTAAAGTGGTCAAAAAATTATCATTATCACAATATATAACAAATCAAATATAAATTATTTATACATATTCCTCAAAAGAAAAGGAAAAAAATTGAGAGAGCAATGTAGATATTTAATATTGAACAAGTTAAATAAATGAAAATACTAAATGAAAAAATAGAACTATATTCAGATGATTATACTCTAAATGTTTGGGTGTGAGAGCCTTTAGAAAGCACATCCAAAATTACAATAAAATAAAATCTTTGTTGTGGATAAAATTCTTGAATTTTAATACTTTAATTAAGTTTTAATAAGAAAAAGATAAAAATGAGGGACACGACAGATCAAGAAAACAAAATTATATCAAATTGTATCTTAATTTATAATTGAACAGTGAGTGTGGGATGAATTTTAACTTTAAATTGGAAATTATAAATTAAATATAAAGTAAGAAATAATATTTGATTCGGCTTAAGTTCATATATTGAATTTTATTCGCATATTATAAATAAATATATAACAGATTAGTGGGGGCTTGCACTGGGTTGGAGTTCGGTGCAGCCCCCTAATAAATCCGTCCATGACCATCAAAATTTAACAGTCGCAAAACCTAATTTTCCAAAAAAAAAGGCTCAGATTGGTGTAACCCCGCGCCACAGGGGCGCCTAGGCGGGCATCGAACCACCCTTGCCACAGACCATCTTTGACATAAGCACCCGAACACCTTGCATATAATAGTATAGCCTTGCATAATTAAGGTGAATTCGCTCCAGGGGAGATCGAACACGCGACGTGAGGGCGTCTGGCCGGACGACTTGCTTTCGTTCGTTTAATTTACGACATTAATTGTATATGTACTGAAAATAAAAGTAAAAAAAAATTAATTAGTTTATCCTACTTATCTAGTTTACATATTTATTAACCTCTTAAATTAATAATTATAATTTTGTTAATTTGTAAATTCTAATTAAATTATGTCACATTCTTTTGAAATTGTATTTTTAATGGATGTTTACCAAAATTATTTTTTAATTTTTTTAATTACTTTATTTTAATTATTTAAGTTAATTATTTAATAACCTTTTAAAATTATAATTATAATTTTTTT
Source organism: Stenogyne calaminthoides (assembly GCA_037126765.1). NCBI lineage: Eukaryota > Viridiplantae > Streptophyta > Magnoliopsida > Lamiales > Lamiaceae > Stenogyne > Stenogyne calaminthoides. The sequence goes on from JBBCBC010000024.1 coordinate 24,438,433, forward strand.
ACTTTGTAAATTATAATTAAATTATGTTATATTTTTAAAAAATAGTATTTTTAATGGATATTTACCAAAATACACATTTTTAATAAAAAATATTAATTTATTCATATATAATTTAATTTGTAACCATTTAAAATTGTAATTAAATTATGTTATTTATTTTTTTGAGCACAAAAATGCTTAGCTCACATTTAAAAAATGCAAAAATACTTACCCCACATAATATTTTTAAGTTTACACCCATCTTACTGAGCCTTTGTTTTGTGGGTAGGAAATTCTTGCACGCCCTCCACAACCAATTTTTCACTTTCGGATGTATTTTCAAGCTCCACAATTTCTTCCATACCGGCTCCTGTTCCAACTCCGATTCCACCGTGAGACTGGTAGCTAACCTATACGTTGAATGCACCAAATAAATCCTATTTCTGCTATTGTGCTAGATTCTTAAGTCTCGAACCATTCTCGGACAAGGCATCGTCTTGAGTATACGAGGATATCCTCCACCGAAAAGAATTCATGCAACAACGTTGTGTCCCAGGACCTAGTCCTTGGGATAAACATATCATTTACACACATGTTTTCCTGCCCAATAATTCTCAGAGTTGACACAAAAAAATGAGACATCAAACCCACACCAGGACTTCATACCCTCCACCTAATCTCCGTACCGTACTCCTCTCCTGATCAAATCTTGGGCCGTGCAAATGCTTCTCCAAGTATAACTCGGACTCTGCCCCATTGTGGCATTCAAATAATCCCCTTGAGGTTAATATTTTGCTTTGAGAACTTGTGAAACTAGAGCATTCGGGTTGGAAAATAATTTCCAACCAATCTTCCCAAGCACGGCCAGATTAAAAACGTGAAATTGTGGAACCCCATCCCTCCTTTGGATTTTTTAACAGACAACTTATCCCAACTAGCCCATTTAACTCCTTTACGCGGTTCAACATCTTTGCCCACCAAAACGAGTTCAACATCTTTTGAAGCTCCTCAGCAAGCGAAGGCGGCAAGAGAAAAGATGTCATACAAAAGGCTGGAATGGCTTGCGCTGCATATTTAATAAGAATTTTCTTTCCTGCCTTTGAAATATTTTTCGTCCTCCAACTAGTGATGCAGTCCCATAGTCTATCTCTAATACATTGGAAGATGTGATCGGACCCACTAAATCAACATTCACCACAAAATTAAACATAACCGAACGTACACATAACATAATCCATCCGATCCACTTTTCACAAAACCATAACTTCACGAGCATATACTCCAAAAAAATCCAATTGACTCGGTCATAAGCCTTGCTTATGTCAATATTTAACATTACATCTCCCACCTTTCCTCGTCGCTTGTTTCTCATTGAGTGAATAGTCTCAAAAGCAATAAGAATGTTTTCATGTATGGCTCTATTAGAAACAAAGGCTGATCGCGCCTCGTCCACCAAGTTTGGAAGAATACCTTTCATCATATTGCATAGAACTTTAGCAAGGATTTTATAAACAACATTACAGAAAGAAATCAGCCTGCGATCTTATATACGTTATATTTTTAAAAATTATATTATATATGATTTTAAAAGAAAGAATTTCAAATGCATTAAATGTGTGGATATTGCTTTTGGGTTTGCAACACCAAATTTGTCCTTTATGGATATATTCGGGCCAATTAGGATGCTCCAACTGTACAATGACCGTAAATTTTCTATACATTGCTTGATTCACTTTCTAATCTAGGTATAGCTTCGTCGACCACCACTGTTATAAGGATGTTTCCCTTTCTTGGAGTGATCTTGACTGATTGATGCTCTATTGTTGGTCAGTCTCTGTACTTGGCGAGGTTGAGCTCCTTTTGTGATCGATGTGCTGCCGCTTTCAATAACACCTTAGTGCTCGCTCGCTATATAACTCTTCATTTGTGGATTGTATTGCTCGCCTATGGCTCTTCTAAAGTCTTATGCTTGCCATAGCGCGTGACCCATTTAGAGATTCTGTCAACTTGGCGAACTATGACACGTGAGAGTAATTAGTACCACAACAACCCCCCGCCCCCCACCCCCATTCCTGCCCGCCCCACCCTCATAATAAAAAGATAATTATTTTATATTAAATTTTAAAAATATTTATTTTAAATTATGAAAGAGCTTCTAAGTTTAATTAGTCAAAACACTTTAACAATATATAGGCTACTTAAAAATTACATCTTATAAGCTTTTGAAATAACTTATAAGTTGTTAGAGCTTAAATAAAATAAGCTTAGTCAAACAAACCCATACTCCACCCTAACACAACACAATTCATATCCACATATTACGAATTGTAAAGCACATCTAACCGTAGCAATGGAATAAGTTTAACATTAATCTCAAGAGATTATGACAAATCTCATAAAATATAATTTTCTCGATAGTTTATAATCAAATTTATATTATTTTAAAGGTAAAAGATTATATTTTGTTCGAACCAAATTAGTTATTGATTATAATTTTTTTATAGAAAACATACGATTAAAATACACGTGTGGAGAAACTATTATGGGAAAAACAACAATATACTCACTTTGTATTAATAATAAAATTTTCTACCTAATTTCTATATAAAAAAAAAAAATACCCATTTTATAATGAAAAGACATATATAACTTTATTAAAGAAAAGAAATCAACTCATATGACCACACTTTCGCTCTCCCACCTTTTCATCCCCCATCCCACTCCTCCAATTCCCATATGCAATGACAAATTTTTTTTTCATACATTTAACATAGTATTTATGTTTTATTATTTATAGTGTTTAAGATTTATCATTACTTAATAGTTAATTTTATTTATATTGCCTATATTTTTAGTATTTAATTATTTTCATTAATCAGTTATTATTTTATTATAAATTATGATCGTTTATAAATTTTAGTGTTTAGGAGTATTTATTAGTAATGACTAGTAAGTAGGATATTTAGTATTTATAAATTGATACCAATAATAAATTTTATGATATTGACGAGCTCAATATATACACGGTAGAATTGAAATTTGGTCAAAATTTTATTTTCCAAATATACAAGTGTTCATATCAATTGGAGATATACTCAAATCAATTAAATTGTCTTTGAAATATTTCTTAATACTCATTCATTAGAATATAATATTTTTTCCTTAAAAAAAGAATTTATATACAATTCATTCCTAACTACGACATGCATATTATTTTTTAAGGATAAGTATCTAATTCTGCATTTCTTGATCACTCGAACAACCCAAATACCATGGACAAAACGGTTAGATTTTTTTAATATATATATATATATTTTAATAGATTTTACAAAAAAAGGTAATTTTTTTGAGAAGGTCTTGTGTGAAATATTACACAATAGTGTTATGTGTAATACCACACAAATAAAAAGAAAAAGACTGAAAATTCGCGGGTTGACTGGGGCGGGTCGGGTGCGAGTCGGGACGCGGATAGGGCTGACCAATATATATTTATTGGAGGATATGTTTATCAAATATGTGTTATAGCCTAATGGTTCAGGTCTGTTATTAAGGTATTTGGTCACCAGGTTCAATTTTTACTGAGCACATAATTTTTAATTTTTTTTGTCTGGTTTTTGTGTGTTACTACATCTATGTTTAAGTGTTACTACATTGTTATATTGAAATAACTTCATAAACTTCGTATCTTACGTAACATACACTAAAACATAACGTAACACATAAATGTTCATAAGGTAGCACATTGTTGTTCATATGGTAACACATGAGTATTCACATAGTATTGCGACATGTATACAGTATTACATATTACTAAAAAAATAAGTGTTACTACAAAAACAAAAAGTGTTACCCTATGAAGAATAATGTGTTACCACATGAAACCAGGTGTCTTAGCCCCCACCTGGCCACTGGGCTCCTCAATTGAGTGGGAGACCCAGGTTCGATTCCCTTTGGGAACGAATTGGAGTATGGGAGTTATAAGATGGCTTGGTGAATTTGTGGAGTGTTTGGGCACTTGGTGTACTAACTACTAACAACTAACTTTGTCCGATAAAAAAAATGTGTTACCACATGAACAAAAGCAGTACAAGCACGAAAAGAAATCTCCAGTCCAAAATTACATATTTAAACAACAACTTGATGTGTACTACATGAATAAAAGAGTGTTACCCTATGAACAAAAGAGTGTTACTACATGAACAAAAATAAGTACAAGCGCGAAAAAAAATCATCAGTCCCAACTTTTAGATCAAAGAACAACGTGAGAAGAGAAGTTTTATTCAATCAAATTTCATACAACAACAACAACAACAAAAATATCAGAAGCAATACTAATTTATTCAAATCTTACAAACTAATTAGAAACACATATCTATTTCTTCATATCTGAGAAGGTCAAGAGATCACTGGTAAGCCTGAGCACCTTGTCGGAAAAAAATCTGATAGATCACGAAAGAAGGAGAAACTAGATTGCGAGGAAGAAGAAACAGCGAACGCGGATCCAAATGGGATAATCCTGACCGCGAGAAATAAAAAAAATCTTAATTTAAGTTAATTACATATATCACTTGTATTCAATATTGCATACAAGTTTTTTCGACTTTTTTTAAGCAAAAAACGTTCACCACCATTACACACATATATATAGTTAAAAAGAAATGAAAAGTAATGTGAGATAAAAAATTAATTTTAATAAATTGAAAGAATTTGATTGTAATAAGTGGGAAAAGTAAACTTTAGTATACATGGGGAAAGAGTCACGGTTGGGACTTGGGGTAGGGGGAGTAGTGATAGGACCTATTTTAAAATTTGATTGTGTATTTGGATAAAAATATGTAATGGGTTTATTGCTTTTTTTTTTTTTTAATGAAATGGGTATAATTTTTTTTGGGGAGGGGAGATTACTAATAACTATATTTTCCCTAGTGTTATTACTAATAGCTATAAACCTTATTTATCAATTTACTAAAACCTACAAATTACCATTCTTACCCTTTCTACACACCCCCTCCTCCCTAAACGTGCAACCATCCCCCCACCACAGTTGTGAAAAACGAATACACCCTACCCGTCCCATCTTACTTTTCCCATTTTCCCATTTTCATCTCATTACACCCTTTTCTACAGCAAAGTTTCCTCTCCCTCCCATTTGACAAAAAATTGAAAATAAAAAATTGTGGAATCAAATCTTGAGTTCTGAAAAGGTAAAAAAATTTCATGGAATGTTGGAGTGTTCTTGCTAGATTTTCAAACACTTGTACAAAAAATGGGAACCGATTTTCACTCACCTATTCTTTGCTATATTTTTTATTTTTATTTTTTTCAATTTTTTCAAATTTTCAATTTTTTTTGTGCATGCATAGATATATATATATATATATATATATATATATATATATATAGATTGTTCTTGTTCTTGTCCTTAAACTGGTTAACATTAACATTGTTCATAAAAATCGATTCATGCTCCTCCTTTTTTGTTGAGACTAAATTTTTGGTACCTTCTAAATTGTGCACACCAAGTGTTTGTTAAAATGCTTGAATAATCTCAGAATGTTGTTTTTTTTTTTTTTTTTTTTTGTTAGGAACTCTCAAAACTCCCCAATGGAAGGTTAAAAAGTGATAGAACGAGGGAAAAAGAAGAATTTCAAACGTAAAAGGATGCATGAAGTTGTTGGAGGTTGGGATGTTTTGATTTTTGGGGATTAATAATCAAGTAACTTGATTTTTTTGTTCTTTGTATATGTTAAACTGATTTTTTTTTGTATGTGTGTGTTTTGAAGGATCTATTGTTGGTTCAACAAGAAAACAAAAGGGCAAATGTACGATTTCGTCTTGTGTTGTTCATAAATATGAATATTTTTATTGAAACTTTGGCTTCTTTTGGGAGTAATTAGTCTATGTGTGTGTTTTTAAGGTTCTCGTATTCAGTCCACAAGGGTGCGAATTTGTGAAGGCATGACTTTGAACTTTTGAGGTTCAATATATGGATGTGTTCAAATTTTTTTTTTTGTCAGAAAAAATGTCTAGTTTGTTTGGGAGACAGTTTGTTTGTGTGTATTTTGGTCTTTGAACTATTGTTCATACACAATTTGTTCAGAAATTATGATTAATTTATGTGTGCAATGTTTTTGTTCAGAAAATTATAATTAACGGTTGTTCAGTTCTGATTTGAACATGTTCAGATTTTATGTGGGGTTGTTGTCCTGTGAACTATTGTTCATAAATTTTTTGTTCAGAAATTTATGTGTGTTTTTTAAGAAAATGTGTCTAGTTTGTTTGTGAACAGTTTGTTTGTGTGTATTTTGGATTTTGAACTATTGTTCATAAAACAGTTTGTTCAGAAAGTGTGATTAATTTATGTGTGCAATGTTTTTTGTTTTCGATTTGAACATGTTGATTTTATACATTTGTTCAACAATTTTATACTATTGTTCAGATTTTTTTTTGGATTGCTCAAACCGCAACTGGGAATGTTGTGAATGTCCAATGAAGGGTCACTTACTAGCAATTACAATATACTATTAGATATTGTGAATGTGGGCAGCGCACACTTACAAGACTTGTGTATTCTGAGACATCGACCGATAATTATATATAAAAAATGGTATAGTGGTATATCAATACCACTCTAGATATTGTTTTATGCATGGTTTTGTGAATGAATGTATAATTTTGTTGGATGGTTTTGAAGCCAACAACAATATTGGCTTGTTTTGTAATTTTTTGACTATATAGTAGTGTGAAGATGATTAGAATATCACCGTTGAATTGGTGATTGGAGAAATCTATTATTAATAGACCGATTCTGAGGAATACAACAATTTTCCCCAAGATGAGGAGATTTACATGGAAAGAATATAAAATATATAAATACATTGGATTAATTTCTATTCTTTATCTCTATTTGCTTGGAGCGAAGAAACTCAAATGGACGAGGGATTCGTGAAGATAATATTTTGAAGGAACAAAGCTTGTGAGATAACTTCCCGTAAGAGACGAGCTCATTGATAGTCCAAATCAATATATTTATGGGCCCGGATTCGGCTCAAAAATTTCTTATTGTCACACAAAAACGGATGTTATTCACGGAGAAGATTAGTACATTTGTTCAACAACCGTTGGTTGTTTTTATACCAAGAAACAAGATTATTGTAACCATAGGTGGGAATCTTTTTTTTGGAAGGAGAGACCATAGTGATTACCCTTGACATAGACGAAGAATCGTAAGAATGAAAATGAAAATGTCCAACAGATGAGAGATCGGGAATGAAGGGTATAGTGTAAACGGATTACAAAGAATATACTGGAGTCCATTAGATATTCAAGGATATCATGGGCATATTTAGCTTGACCCACAAATGGATGTATAAGAAACCTCAAGACCGAGGAAATACAAGATCCTTGATGGCAAATACGGTACGAGATATAAAAAGATTGCAACAACGATCCGCCAAGATAATGATATATATAAAAATGGTATGAAAATGTGAAGAATATATCAATACCCTGAAACCAGCTAGGGGAGCTGGCGAAGACCATAAAGAGCTTTCTTGAGTAGATTAAACGAGGATCAATAAACCGGGGGTTGCATGAACACTTTATGCATGGTTTTCAAGAACGCCATTGAATGACAATGTATAATTTTGTTTTGATGATGGTTCTTTTTTTTGTGATTGCCATCAAGATGAAACTTGCGAAAAACCCATTTCGAACCCACAATACAATATATTCGAGCGGAGGGCATCAATTTCCTCAGATAGCAAAGAAGCCACTTTCGGGATGCTTGTTTTGGAATTTTTTGACTTGAAAATATAGTAGTAGCATTTGTTTTTGATGTAATTGTCTTTTTTTTTTTTGTGGATGTCCGATGAATGGATACAATCATATCGGGGAAAAAATGATGAGTTGCCGATGATTGAAAAGAAAACTCATAAAATTTAAGAAATATTAAAAATTTTTTGATTTATATTATCAGCATAATCCCGAAGGTATGGAATGTATAGAATTTTCAAAAGGTGATGAATTTTGCAAAACGGGGGTAGGAAGCGGGTTGTCAAATGCCTCAAAAGAAGCGCGGTGCATGGGCATGAAATAGCATGGACGGACCAATTCGAAATGTGACGATGCTTACATTTCGTCTTGAGTGTAAGGACAAGACAAACGATGAAGTATGCCATTAAGATTCATAAAATTAGGACTTTAGTTTTTAGATTTGATTTTCACGATCAAATTTTTGCGAGATAAAGGTATGAAATAACCAAAATATCGAGAATTGAATTTGATAAATCCAAAGCAAAATCGAGAATAATCATCAATAAATGCAACATAATATGTTCAATGAAAAATCACAATGAATTAAATCCAAAACACAATCAAAGACGTTTTCATTCAAGCGAAAAAGATAATCTCTTGCTCTTGTAATTGACAAGAATTTCATTTTGATTCAAAAAAACGGATGTAAAGATAAATGACCAAGTTTGTTCAATAAAAGAAATAATAGAATGTTGCCCATGGACGTAAATGCCATAAAAAACCTAAAATAAATTCTTTTTAGAAAGCAAAAAAGGAATCCCTTCAAATATAAGCCTTTATCTGTGCGATTTGCTTTGTTCGGTTACGAATGGCAAAGAACTTAAGGAAATGTTAGTTTTCGATAGATGTGATTTAAAACATCCAAAGAATTGCACATCCGCAAACAATTTACTAGAACCAATATGAGAAATATTCAAAGCATTGCCATTACCAACAATGACCCATTCGTAAAACCTCCATGAGGCACCACCGAATCAAGATTGAAACACATTGCGGAGGATGTGAATTTCAAGAGAGCGGGTTGACGAAAGCATTGAGAAAATGAGGACACTTATATAATGACGACATATATCGACAACGAGGATTCGATTCGACGCCCCATTAAAAACCGAAAAAACCATTATTTTTTTGTCCACGGTTGCGGAAAAATTTTTTTCGGGAGTTGCGACCGATGAAGATGAACCCATCACCATGGACTTATCTTTGTTTGGCTTGGCTCAACAAACACAAATGCCTTGGAATAAACACATGCCAAATTCAAAATCAAAACTAGAAAAACAAATAAAACTATAATCACAACCACAATTAGATCAATTTATTTATTTGTTCTTAACATGAGTTGATCTTTGGCGAGGCGGAGGAATTCCGAGTAGACCACATAGCGCACGATGTGGTGGATTCGAAACACCATTCACGCTAAGGAGCTTTGGTCACCACAAAATTGAATCTCTACCACAAATTAACCATGTTGATCAGCGGGAAGAGAATCGGTGGGAGGGATGTTGAAAAATAAAAATGGGAAAAAATCGCGATTGGAATAGGATTATTGAGAAATGACGGAAAATGGAGATTCTATGGTGAGAAGAAGTGTATTAAAAATAACAATTGAAATCTCAAACTAAGATGAAGATGATTAGAATATCACCGTTGAATTGGTGATATAATGATTACAAGAATACAACAATTTTCCAAATCCATGGAAAGAATATAAAATACATGGATAAAGACTAATTTCTATTCTTTATCTCTAATAAAGACCCATCAATATAATACGCGAAAAAATGAGGATTGTAAGATTGAATAATATTTTTTGGTTTATATTGTTGTGTATATTTTGTGGTCAAGAAACCTCTCTTATAAGACATTTTGTAGTTTTTTAGATTATCATACTACTTTTGGGTTGTAATATTCCATTGAATTCATGTATGTGATAACAAACTGAACATGTATGTTCAATGAAAAAATACAAGATCTGAACAAGTGCAATGTTACTGCTTAATATGTTCAGATTTCATTTGAACATGTAGAACAATTATAATGAATTTGAAACTAAACCAAGAATAAAACGAAAAAAACCAATATTTCTTGAACCCAAGAATAAACCGAACAAATCAATATTGTATTGAAAAAATGAAATGTTTATTATAATGAAACTTTTTAGGGCATCTTCAATCCAGACGCATTTTCTGGTAAAACAAGGAAAGATTATGTTTTATGTTTGCCTAGCTTCCTTATAATCTCAAACCTCCATAATTGAAACAACAATATTTTAGACCAACCAAAAACCGTAGCTTATAAAAATCACCAAACACACGTAAAAACACACCAAATTCAAAATCAAAACTAGAAAAACAAATAAAACTATAATCACCACCACAATTAGCTCATAAACAACACCATTCAAAAACAAAATTGAATCTCTACCACAAATTAAGAGCAAAAATAAATTCAAAAAATCACAAAGAAATCAACTGGGACACGACAAAAAATAACAATTGCAATCTCAAACTAAGATGAGAGTAGTAGATTTATATATAATATTCTCAAATCCTAACATCATACCCCCAAAGACCCATCACATTTCAATTCTCAGCTACACCCAAAAACATTCAAAAGCCTTCGCTGCCACCATGTTCGAACAACCAGAAGCCGCACCATGATATGCTAGAGTTAATATACTGATCATTAATATTTGGTTTTCCCTTAAAACAATGACGATGTCATTTCAATCACTCTCCATTGACTAGCTAAAATCACAAAATAAGAATCCCTAAAAGATCAACTACCTCCAAATTTCATAAACAAAATAAAAAAAAAAAAAAAAATTACTTACTCACAAATTTCATAAACAAGAGTAGTGAGTTAATAGATGGTTGAGAAGACATGGTGGATTATCAAGAATCGTTTTCTTTGTTTGTGAGGGGAGTCTAAACCAGTGGAACAAAATCAGTTAGTAGCGATGGTAGAAGACATTATCGTTTTCTTTGTTTGTGAGAAGACAGAGAACGTAGAGAGAGAATGTGATGAGAGATTGAAATTTGAAATTGAAATTGAAATGAAAAAGAAAGGACAATTTGTTTGTGATCAAAATGATGAAGAATGAGTGTAGTAATAACTGATTAGACAATTAAATAAAATAATTATTAATATATTGAGGGCCTGTTTTGAGCTTAGTAGTTAGGGGTAGATATGTTAAATTTAGTGTACTTTTGTAGTTTATAGTAATAGTAATATATTGATGTAGATTTTAGAGACATGGAGTAAAAAGTTATAGTTATTAGTAATTTCCCATCTTTTTAGTTGTTAAAGTGGGTATAAAGTGGGTAAATATAGAAATATAGATAGTGATTTTTTTCTTTTGGTATCTACCGTTATAACTCCATAATGAGATTAAACTTCTATGTTAATTTTATTTTTTAAAACCAAAATTATGAGTTTAAATATCAATTTAATCTACATTATTTTTTTGATGGTATACTACTATACTACTTTTATGATTAATAAAAAAGTTGATTAGAATCTAAAAATTAAACAATATATTACACAACGATTTTAATATCTTGGAGCCTGTGAAAATATATTATATATATATTTTTAAAATATCCCAATTTATTATTATTTGTTAATATTTATTTTATTTTTTTTTATTTGGCGTTGGAATTTGAGCAAATATACTATAGATTCCAAATTTTTTTATTTCTAATACAATTGACATTGAAGTTTGTAGAAAGATATTACACATTCTAAATATTAATTCTCAATTCATTATTTTTTCTATTATTATTTATTAATATTTATTTTTTAAAAAAATCTCAATCAATTATTTTTTTTTAATATTTTTTTTCTAATTTGATAATTATTTTTTGTGGAAAAATATAATGATTTCTAAATTTGAGTTGATTTCTACAATTATGTAAAATATAGATAGAGATATAGATTTATGTTTGTTTGTAGACAATTATGTATGCAAATTGTTTGTAGTTAATTAGAGGAACGAAAGTACCTACATGTTTAGAAAAAATTGTAAACAAGTCATAGACAATTTTCACTATTTGAAAATAATAATTTTTTTAAAGAAAATTTTTAAGCCATGTGGAAAAATTTAGCCAATTTTTTATTTTCTTGTATTGCATATACCGATGAACTATGTAATAATTTGTATTGTCATTATGAAATGTCCAAATACACACATACTATTTAGTTATCGAGTAGGTATTCTGTGTATCAGGCGCATCGTACAATTTAAGTGCATTTTTTAAACGTATAATTTATTTTCCTGCAACATGTTCAATTTGTTTAATATAAAAATAAATTAAACGTTTAAAAAATACACTTAAATTACACAATACACTTGGGGCATACACTTGAATTGCACATACAATATTTTTCAATAGTCATTATTTAAGGAAATATGTTTAGCGTGGGCACCAATTATATGTGACAAAGTCTAATATGAAAATTTGCAGACATGATTTTTTTTTTTTTATAAACAAATTTTGTATATGAAAATTTTTGACATGGTTCAATTCGCCTGAATAAGTCATAATTTATTTTTTTTTATTTATAAACATTATTTTGAATACATCATGATTTGAACGATTTTATAACACATACATAAAAATTTTTAGTGGTTCATGGATTACTCCATAATTTTCCATCCGTAGACAAGTCATGATGAATCGTCGCACCAAAGTTGACGTGGTGGGTACTTACATTATATCGTTTTGGGGCACATGCACATTTCATACGTACTTTCCAAGTAACTATAATTAGGCCATAGGGTTGATTATTTATTTTTCATTTAATAGATGCCAATGATCATATAATAGAATTAAACAATTGTTCATGAAATTTTTGGACAAAAGTCGCTATTTTTTTTTTTTTCTTATTTATTTTAATTGGATTTTTTGGATATATTATTAGAATTATTTTTGATAACTTAGAATAATTATGGATAACTTAGAATAATTTATGTGATGGCATATATAATTAAATTATTTTTTTACTTAATATTAAAAATCAATTATTATTGTATTCAATTAATGAAAAATAAATTAATATTATAGTTAATTCAAAAAAATTCTCAATTAATTTAAAATATGTTATGAATTAAAATACTACACATAAATTGAAAAGATAACATAAAATTACATAATAAAATGATGCAAACATTACAATATTGAGAACGATTACATGAAATTACTATAAATAGATAAAAAAAATCATCATAACATAATAACTATTAGATAAAAGCATACAATCATTAAAAAAATAACATACAACTAATATATATTCTAGTACTCAGAAAGACCACTTACAGATCCTCCAAGATCTGGAAATTGTCCAAACATATCATACACGCTACTACTAGTGTTTGCTATGTGTGTTTGCCTCATTTTCTGCATTATTACTTGTTGCTCAAACATCAATGACGTAGGACGTTCAGGATCCTCAATGGAGTTTGGATTGATATTCATAATTTTGTCATCTCTCACCTGTTGATGAATTCTATTTTTTTCTTGGTCTGCTTCAAGTTTTTTCTATAGCATATTCATACCGCGGTCCGATTTTTCAACTGAACTTTCAAGTATACAAATACATTATAAATATTAGAAATACATTAATTTATATTAGAAATAAGTATACAAATACATTATAAATATAGATAATTATATATAACATAAAAAATCAAAATTAAAGAATCTTTATAGAATATTCCATTTTAGTGAAAAAAGTAGTGCAAACTTCTGAAGATTTTGTGTTGGCTCTAGAATAGAGCAGTGCTTAATTGGCTCTAGAGTAGAGCCAACTGCTGGAGATGGTCTTAGGAGTCATCCGAGTTTAAACTTCTAATTAAGAAATTTCAAGATCGCCACCTGCCAAAATACTTCTTCCATGAACTCGCGCCATATACCAGGCTGGTCATAGGAATATTGGAGCTTGGATCGAATTATAAATTGGGACCTATTCCTTTGTGTTTATTTTATTTTATTTTATACAACTTAGACGTTGATTCTATTATTTGAGTTAGGACTTTTGTTGGTCGAGTTTATTAGGTGTTACGTCTTTTTAAATTTTTATTTGACAAAATAAAACAATAGAAATATGTTTCTCCTAAATTAGGACACTGATTCCATTGTGTGATTTAGACATTCTATTAACTTATTAAGTGATTTGATGCGTTTTAGTTTTTTTTTTTATTATGTAATACAAAAATATGAAGATAAAAAATATTAAATTTATAATTAAGAGAATTCAAAGCAAGTGACATACATTAAATAAAAATTATCTGGTAAATTAGATTCGAATCATTGTTTAAAGTTGTTTTTTTGATATATGTATAATATAATATATATATATATATCAAGTGTTAAAAATATGGACCCTTTTTTCAAAAAAAAAAAAAAGTACTTGAAAATGTGAAATATAATTATGGGCCTGAATCAAATCGGTTCGTTGGCATCATAGAAGGACCAATCTTGTTCATTTAGTTCGTCTAATCACTAATGTAGTCTACCTATAATTTTCTTATGTATTCTTTTTGGAATTCTATTTTAAAGCAGTACTAATTTGTTTAAGTTAAAGAAAAAATAATATTTTTTGGGAGGTTGAAAATTTTATTAGATTAACATATGTACACCTGTTGACTGTTGTAATCGGGATAGAAGTTTTTCGTACAGTAAGTTGCGCCATTTTAATTTCTTGTTCTATTCAATAATTAATTTTGATCGATTTTTGGAAATTATTTAATTATGGGGTGTGTTCCTTCAAGAATTTAAGGTATAGAGCTCAAGAAGGAATCCACGGTTGAGCTTCGTATCATTATTTGAACAATCATAGCAAAACTGATAGTTAAATGAAATAGGAAATGATAAACTTATTTTGAATCTCATTATATCGTATAATAAGATGAACTGAACATCTTTTCACATTAATTATTATAAAAAATATCATGCAACTTAAATATATTTTTTAAAATATACCATTGAATTAGAATGTTTAAAGGTGAATAAACTAGACATTTTAAGAGAACACATTATAAGTTTTAAAAATGCATTCACGGATGTAAAACATTGAATATTTCTTATCATAATAAGTAACGTTCATGTGAACCAGATCTATATATAAACTTTATTACTGTTATATGCAATAATTATCACTGTTAGACCATCTCCAACAGTTGGCTCTACTCCACAACTCAACACTACTCTATTCTAAAGTCAACACAAAATCTCCAGCAGTTTGCACTACTTTTTGCATTAAAATTGAATATTCTATAAAGATTCTTTATTTTTTATTTTTTTATGTTATATATAATTATCTATATTTATAATGTATTTGTATACTTATTTCTAATACAAATTAATTTTTATATTTAAATTTAAATAAAAAATAAAAAATTGATAAAATTGTTGAGCAAATCAAAATTGAAAATTCAACATAATATTAGATCGAAAATTTAAATTACAATGATAACTTAAATTAAAACTAAAATATAAATTACAATACAATATACACTGATTACTTCGTGTTGGAATATTCTTCCCACAAATGATCAATTAGTGCATTGCAGAGTGCAAAATGAGCTTCTGCATCTCTAATTTGTCTAAACCTGCTAAGGAAATTTTGAAATTGATCAGGTTCATTATTAACAAATTCAAGATTCGGAGATGACACTTCTTGTGCCTCTTCAATTGGAGCATCAAGGTCACGTTCATCCTCGACTATCATATTATGCATTATTTTGCATACAGATATTATATCATGCAAATCATTTTTACTCCAAAAATGTGCTGGATTTGCCACAATTGCAAATGACTTTGGAGAACTCCAAATGCTCGTTCCACATCTTTTCTTCATGATTACTATTTCATAGCAAAATATATTTTTTTTACGACCATTTGTTTCATGTATAGTTTGGATAAGTGTTGCCCATTTGGGATATAGACCATCAGCATAATAGCCCATGTTGTATTCCTTTCCTTGAATGGCATAATGTGCAGGAAGAACAATACCTCTAGTAAGATTAGAGAACAAATGAGACGACTCCAGCACATTAATATCATTGTTGGATCCTGGTATCCCGAAATACCCATGCCATATCTACAAATCATAATCCGCCACAACTTCAAGAATAATAGTTGGAGATCCACTTCGGCCGGAATATTGTCCTACCCATGCAGTTGGACAATTTTTCCACCTCCAATGCATACAATCCAAACTACCTAACATTCATGTTCATTAATTGAATACAATAATAATTGATTTTTAGTATTTAGTAAAAATAATAATTTAATAATATATGCCATCACCTAAATTATTCTAAGTTATCTACAATATAAAAAATATCATCCCAACACAAATACACAAATTATTCTAAGTTATCACATATTATCATATGTTAAAACCAATTTTTTTTTTTTAAAGAAAGAAAAAGTAGTGCAGCTTTGGCGTGCGCTAGATTCAACGCATTTTACTTGTGAACAATAATATAATCTATTGTGGCTAGGGGTGGCATACCGTACCGTATCGATCATACCGTATACCGTACCGTAATTTACGGTATGTGAAAATTCATACCGTACCGTATCGAAAATTACGGTATACCCAAGTTCGGTAAACCGGAAGTTCGGTATGCTAAAATCACATACCGTGTACCGTACCAAAATTTTGGTATACCGTACCGTACCAAAATTTTCGGTACATACCAAATTAACGGTATACCATTTCATACCGAATTAACAGTATACCGTTCATACCTTGATTATTTATTTAAAAAACCTATATTTTATGAATAATAATCTCTTAACAACATATCTCTCTTAAAGACTGATTTTTTTAACTATGAGAACACTCAAAAAAATTTCTACGAATTCCAATTTTCAGTTTGATTCAGGAAAACCACATACACAATTCAAAATAAAATGATAAATTTCCAATGTATGGTATATATCCAATGTATTAATTAAATTAAACAAAATAAAATATATTATATATTTTTCTAAATACGGTATATATCCAATGTATCGGTATACCGGTATACCGAAAAATATTTTGGTATACCGATATACCAGGACTTTTGAAAATTTATACCGTTACCATACCGAAAATTCCGGTATGGTACCATACCGTATCGGAATTTTCGATATAGCGAAAATTCCAGTAAATTCGGTATATTTCAGGTACGGTAAGCCGGTATACCGGTATTTTCGATAAATTTTACACCCCTATGTGACGCACTACTGGAGAAGAAATTTAGAAAAAAAAAAAGGTCATTCCGGCGCATTGCTGGAGATGATCTTATGCACAAAAATTTTCACCTTTTAAAATATAAAGTATTTTTAAATATTAATTATATATTTTTATATATAATAGTAATAATTTTTATAAATAACAATAAAATTTTTTATACATAATAATAATACTAAAAAAAATTAAATTCACAATGTTCACATAAATTTTTGTGTATCACAATTGCCCTATACTATTAATTCCTATTAGCGTTCACGTATTTACCTTGCGGCAGACTACAAGCACAAGACGTTAATGCATCATGACGTGCCGTTAACATTATTTTTCTGAATTTTCTAATTTTAGTTCACGTGACAGTTATAAATAAACAAGGCTTATTCTTTCTATTTACATTTAAAAAAATATATGTTAAAGTTATAGCAAAATACATTAATAATAAAATAAGATATTTTAATTACATATATTAATAATTAAAACGCAAAATAATTAAAAAATCAACTAATAATATAAATTGTTTTGAAAAGTAAAAAAAAAAGTGTAAATTTAAAATAAACACATTTAATATATATATAAAAAATACCCACCACCCAAAAAAAATATTTTCTTTATGTTATTTGTTAATCTTAAATTTCCCTATTTATTTTTATTTCATCTCTAATATATTTAATAAACAATTAAGAAAGCTGAATTCTAGTTCTCATTAATTTTTAAGTAATACTCAGATATTTTTTAACTTATTAACATTTGTTATTTTTGAGTGTTTTTCATGTACATCTAGGTGTACCGTGTATTCATAGTTTATTTTAGAACCATGTAACTTTTATACTGAAAGAAGCAATTTATTTACACTGAACCTTGTAATTATTTTTCCATATTAATACTTACACGGTTCAGTGTAAACAAATTGCATCTTTCACTATAATAAATTGTATGATTCTAAAAAATACTATGAGTGTACGGTGCACCTGGTGCATACAAAGCTTAGCCTTTAAACTTAAGCAATTCTCAAATTTTTTGTTAATTTGATATAACATTTTATGGATTCACTGCAAAATTTTATTTACTCGATTCTTTTTACTTATCTTCAGAGTCAGAGGTTTATTTTATTGTTAAAAGAACTGGCACGTAAGTTAAGTTCAATTAATTTATGATGACGATGAAGCATGGACGAAGAGAATGGGCATATCAAAAATACAAAATACAGACGTTGGATTTTGATAATAATAATAATAATAATAATAGTAATAATAATAATAATAATAATAATAATAATAATAATAATAATAATAAACAAAAGTAATCACTTTCATTTCATTATTCAATACCAATAACAGAGCTCCATAATACATAAAGACAGTGTTTTAAAAAACCGGTCGAACCGTGAACCGCTCATGTCGCCGGTTCAATTACTCCTTAAAAACGGTTAATTCGATTTTATTATTTTTATTATTTATTAAATCACTTTTTTTTTATTTTTTTATTATTTTTTTCTAAACCTCTCTATATAATGTTATTGTTTTAATCTCAATATCATTTTCTCTTAAATAAATTCATTCACAAGTCATTAATTTCATTTAATCTCTTTATCGTCGTCACATATTGTGTGAAATTAATCCACAACGTCATCATCTCTGGCCTCCAAACTCTATTATATTTATTTTAATATAAGATTTATAAGTTATAAATTAGTATAATTTTAATATTTTTTGAATAAATATTTATTTTTTAATGTAACATACAAAATATAAAAGAAATATACATAAATCAATTTAACGGTTGAACTATCGGTTCAACCTGGCCCATTCCCAAGAATCGACGCCAGAGGCAGGTTTGATCACCGATTCGGTTATGAAAACACTGCATAAAGATATGAACAAATAAACAAATGTCATACCACTAATACATACGCATACTATTATTATTATTATATCAAGAACCCCCAAAACCTTCTTAAATTCCTAAATCACCCCAGACTTTTTGTCGTCAGGTGCATTTCATCCAGCCCCTAAATTTACTAAAAGCCCCCAAATTCATTCAGATAACCTTCAAACTCGAATACCCCATGCTTGCGTACGGCGATAACGGAGATAACGGCGGTACGTCAAATATCCCCTTCTCATCCACGCCGTCCCAAACCGCCGTCCAACTTGACGGCGTTAACGGCACTGTAAAATCACACTCTGTTTTCATTTCCTCCCTCTTAACCTCTTTCTTCTCTCTCTCCTCACTCACACTTTCCCTCTGCCTTTTCCGACCGCCACCAATCGCCGCCGTAGCTCCGTCGTTCAAATTCCCGATCTCGAGCGGAAAATTCAGGATCGCTTTGCTGCCTCTCAGCTTGAACGCCGCCCTATCGTAGGCTCTCGCCGCCTCCACCGCGGTGTCGAATGTCCCGAGCCAAACCCTAGTCCCCTTCCTGTTAGGGTCCCGGATCTCGGCGGCGAACTTCCCCCACGGCCGCTGCCGCACGCCTCTGTAGTGCCTCCGGTCGCCGGAGTTCTCCTCCGCCTTCCGATCGACGGTAATCGCAGCAGATTTCTGAGGAATCGCGATGTTTAACGAAGGCTTCCTCTCGTTGAAATTCCTCTCCGGTTTCGTCTCGAATTCCAAGTAAACGAAATTATTCTTCGTGCTGAAGAAACTGGAGAATTCGAAATTGGAATTATCGGAAACTGTGAAGGCGAAAGGGGTTGCATAAGCAGCAGATTGATCGATTGAGGAAATGGAAGAAGTTGTGAGATCTGAAATTACAGAGCTGGTGGAACTGGAGGTTCTGGAAATAGAAATCTGCGGTTCGGATGAACAATAGGTTTCTGCAAAGGCGGAATCGTCGAGGAGGTGCTGGCGAATGAGATCGAGAGCTGAGTTTTCATCGGGTGAAGCCATTGATTGATGAATTTGGAGAAATTAGAGAAGATTGGAATTTGAAAGTTGAGTGGGAAATGGGGAGTGAGGAAGATGGTTATATAAAGGGAGGGGAAGTTTGAGTGAACGGAAGGAAGGGGGAGGCTTCGTGGGGGGAGGGAGGAAGGAAACATCGCATGGCCTTTTTTTTATGACATTTATCCAAAACCAATTTAATATTTTTTGGAATTAATTGCTAGTGGTGGTGTTGTGGGCCAATCATCTCATTTTGGTTTCTTCATCATTATGTATCTATCCTAGTATTTGTGCAATGAGTTATACTTGTTTTAGACAATGTCAAGGTGATGTAAAATATACTCCCTCCGTTTCGATATAAATTTTATATTTTTTTTGTTATTTTATTTAATGAATGATAATAAAATAATAAAAATGAAGGTTAGTTGTGGCATTCTGTGTATTGGAATGGAGAAAAAATGTACGTGGAGTAATGAGTGGAGTAATTAGTGACATTCTTTGTAATATTGTGTGGAAAAAAAAATTATGGATAGTAAAATTACTTTTTTTCCATTTATAGAAACAGAAAACTTATTGTGGGACGAATGAAAAAGGAAAGGAAAAAACTTATAGTAGGACAGATGGAGTAATTTGAACATGATACATTTTAGTACTCATTTGGTATGATTTGAAATTGATAATGAGTATCATTGAACGAGTCAATCACTATAGAAATTATTGATTGTATCGTTATTGCTTAGTTAAAAGATAAACATTAGATTGAGTGAGAGATGAAAGTAGGATAATCAATGACTTACTTCTATTCTCATTACAGATACATCAAAATTGTTAAGTTGTATTAATAAGAATAATTCTCATTACCTCCTTCTATTACCCCAACAAAATGAGTCCTTAATATTTTGTAAGGGTGAGTGTTGATTTGTACTAGTTTGTACGTGTTTTACTTATAGAATCATCTTATACAGATTTATGTCATATAATATTGATTTATACCATATGCATCGTGCAATTCAGATAAATTTTAGAAACCTGCAAGTTGTTTTTATTGAAACGCTATTTATTTGCATGTTTCGACTACATGGTGTTACAAATTTGATCATATGCCCGCAGGTGGGCACAAACTTATATGTCCACCGCTTATATGGCGCGCCACATATGCAAGGTCCCCATTATCATTTAATTAATTAATTTAATTAATTCAATCTTCTCATTTATATATATTCCATATTTTAATCAATTTCATTAATTATATCAAATTCTTTTACCCAACCCGAACTCGAACTCTGCCCGAGTGGTTCATGGTTCACCTGGCCCAAACGGTTCATAGTTTAGGGTTTATGTTTATATAATTAATGAGAAGATTGAATTAATTAAAGAAACTAATTAAATGATGGTGTGACTTTGCATATGTGGCGCGCCACATAAACGGTGTACATATAAGTTTGTGTCCACCTGCGGACATATGATCAAATTCGCACGGTGTTAATTATTTCCATCAAACAATAATAATTTTTATCGTTGAACAATATTAATTATTATAATAGAATTATATTAGCTTATGATCACTATTAGTTACTCCATTCATCCCAAACTCGGTTGCCACATTTTCATTTCGGGTGTCCCATACTTAATTATCACTTTCCTTAAATGAAAATACTTACTTTATCACTTTATCACATAAAATACTATTAATAAACAACTCTTTTTAACTCCAACTACCCATCACTTTATCACATAAAATATTAATAAACAACTCTTTTTACCCCAACACTTTATCACTTTTTCTTAAAATTCGAGCACACAGTAATGTGACAATCGAGTTTGGAACGAAGGTAATGTTTCATTATATTAATTATTTTATTAAATTATATTGAATTGTGCATTAATTGGACCGTGTAAACAAGTGCACACAAATGTTACTTCTGAATCAAAATTAACAGATTTGCATTCGACTGTTTTATTATGAGATTCAATACTTTTATAAAAAAAAAATTAATTCACAAATTTCGTGTAAAATTTGTTTAAAATCTGAAATTAATATTATTATATTTATAAGTTGATATCACTTTTCTTATGTATTAATATCCATATCACTTAACTGTATGATATTAACTTATAAGTACAGTAATATCAGTTAATAAGGATTATGATATTAATTTATAAATACAATAATATAAATTTTATACTATAAATAAGTTTTATCGAAAAAAAAATCTTTTCAAAAAATAAAACTAAATAATGTGTTTTAATAATTTTATTTTTTTAGACAGATAGAAGAACAATATTCAAAAGTGCAAAACACTATAATAAGAGTTTTTTGCTCTCTCACTTATCTAATTTTAGTCATTTGAGGTATATTTTTGCATTCCATTCCAAAAACGCAACCGATGTATACACTAATAATTTTGACACTATAGCAATTTGAAACTTGTTTGCGTTATTAAATTTATATTATTATACTTATAAATTAATATTATAACACTTATTAATTTATATTACTATACTTATAAATTAATATTATAACTATTAATATTAATTTATAATAATAATGGTATATGATTTTAAGTGTAACATTACTAATTTCATACTATAAATAAATTTCAAATGAGAGTTTATATTGACACCATCTACATCCTAACTCAATTGGATATTTGTAAAAAAAGGTCATTACCAAATTCAATTAAACATTTCTATAGATATTAATAAAACAACTTTTTTCTCTTTTATCTATAATCTGAAACACCTCAATATTACATACAATGTTATTACTTTTTCAATAGTCTGGTTGGGATAGAGACCTCTCCTTCTTTATTTCTCAAGGCCGGTATAAGGGTCGGGAAAAAAACAGTAAAAGCGAGCAAATCCAGCAAAATCAACTTTATCTCATTTAATTTATATAAATGTCAATATTTCATCATTTAACCCCTATAAAAAAAATAACTTTATCTCTTTTAATAATAATAAATAACTCTTTTATTAAAATTTATGTGTACAATAAATATTCAATCAATTATGAGACGGGTTAGTAATATATAAATGTACACACAATTGAAGTTTGAAATAATAGAGGAGACTAGAATTAGAATTAGGAGTAGAAATCTTTCTTGATTTGACCTTTTGAAAGGACTAAAATATGATGGTGCCAATGTTTTTAAACCCAAATCGAATATTGAATTGGATGACTAATTGGGTTGTTGGATCACTGGTTCAATCGGTTGAACTATTATATAAAAAATAAATGACTCGAATATATATACACACACCATAAAATTTAATATTATGACAAAAAAATACATATGATTATAAAATAAAATTCCCAAACTAAATTCTCAAAATAATTAATTGTACTCGTCTTTTAATTTTAGTTTTAGTATAAGTTCATTAAATAATTTAGAATTTATTAATATGATATATATAAAATAAAACACAAATTAATATCTTTTTACAATAATATATGTTTAAATATAAAAAATTATATAAATGCATATATATCTCAATGCAATTATAAATTACAAAATCACTGGTTCTGGTCCTGGGTTTGATCCTCAAGCTTTATTTGTGGTATTTTCTTTCAAAAATATTTTGAGTAAAAAGTATATTAAAAAATCGGGTTAAGCGGTTCACTAAGTCACGGCTTAACCCAGTTCACACCGGTTTTAGATCAAACCGGTATACAGTAAAAAATTGGATTGGTGCCGCGATCGGTTCCCGGTTAAATTGATCGAATGTCCGATCCGATCCGATTTTAAAAATACTGGTCGAAACTGATCAACACAATTAGATCAAAAATTATACATGTGAACAACGAACAGTTTGATAGTTTAATTGTAATTTTTATTACTAAAGATATTATTAAATCAAAAATTATATTCAACCAACCAAACAACTCAATAATTAAGACAATCTTCATTACTATCAAATCCATTAAGTCTTGTATGCACTCAGGTTTACGGTGCACTTATAGTGCATTTTAAAACCGTTCAACTTTTTATATTGAATGATGCAATTTGTTTATACTAATCGTGTACGTAACTATTAATATGAAAAAATAATTGCACGGTTCAATATAAATAAATTACATATTTCAATATAATAAATTTTACGATTTTAAAATGCACTATAAGTGTATGGTGCACCTGAATGCATATGAGACCGACCCTATCAAATCCATTTTCTTTTCAATTTTACACGATGATAATTGTTTTGATACAAAATTTCTCTTCTAAAAATAATTAAAGTTAGCTTCATGTATATGTCACTTTTTTCATCTTCAATCAAAATATCACACATTACCTCCGTCCTAATTTTATTTGGCAATTTACTGTAGACATAAGTTTTAAAAAATATATTATTTATTAATATTAAATGGTATAAAATGAGTTTGGTGAAGGGGTATGAGTATTGTTATTATTTTTATTTTTATTTTTTTGTGAGAAAAGAGGCGAAACTCCCCTCTTGTAGTGTCGTTGTCCTCGGTAGGGAGGGTTACAGAATTGAATGATGTGCGATGTGCCCAAGTGACAGACACTTGTGGGAGAGAGCCAACATGATTCAATCCCCAGGACAAACCCCCATAATATTTCAATGGAGAATTTGTCCCACATGGGGTTCGAACCTGTGTTGTCGGGGGACTTCTCCCCACATCACCAAAAGCTTTACCACTTGGCTATGCCCTTGGGGGCAAGTATTGTTGTTATTTATTAGTATTAAATGGTGTAAAATGAATTTAGTATATGTAGAGTAAAGTGACATGTGATGTAAATAAGGGTCAGATCTTGTATGCACTTGGGTGCACCGTGCATTTTAGAAGCGTGCAACTTGTTATGCTGAAAATTGCAATTTATTTATACAGAAAAATGCAACTTTCAATATGGGAACATAGTTGCATGTTTCTGTTTTGTATAGTTGAACGCTTCTAAAATGCATTATGAGTGCACGGTACACTCGGGTGCATATGAGACCCACTTGTGAATAAGTGTTGTTTGTAAAGGATATTGTTTTGTAGATATGATTGCTTTATTTTTTTTAAAAAAATGACCAATTTAAATTAGAACGTCTATTTACGAAAAGTGATCAATGTAAATTAGGACGGGTGAGTATTTTCTTTTAATTTTTATAAAAAAGACAACTTTTGTTGCATTAAAAATAACCACGGCACAAGGATCGATAAATTGAATAAAGTGGTGAGATAAGAGATTTGATCGTGTTTGTCCTTTCCCTCGTTATATCATAATCATAATATTATTAATTAGAGTATTAAAAAACTACATGAAATTCTTGTTTATAAATTATTATTTAATTCATTCATTCAATTTATGATAGACCCGTGTCTTCCCTCAACACTGACTCCCCTCTCCCAGCATTTCCATGTTGCTTCCATACGTAAGTGCATCCATTTTTTTTCACAATTTTGATTAATAGCTTGACTATTTATTACGGCATATCTTGGCTGTTGACTTGTATAGATTTTTTGAACATCTTGAAATGTTGTTGCATGTCATAAATGTCTTGAATTTATTTGGTAGAATCAATTACAATATAATCAATTTGCAAATTCATAATAGAAAATAGCACACAAAGGTAATTAATTTAAATTAGGCTTAATATATAAGCACAATATCATATCTCATCATTATTTTAATTCGATTGTGGCATATGCATTTACTTATCTATAAGTATACCATATTATTTAAGAAGTGGGTCTCATGTTTTAGGTCAAGATCGCAAGACTCATATTGATTTTAAGCGTCAAGAACTATACAAAAGTAAATATGCAACTATTTCAAAAAGAAGCATGCAACTATGTTTCCATATTAACCGTTGCACTTTTCTGTGTAAATAAATTGCACTTTTCACCATAACAAGCTGCACGCTTCTAAAATGCACTATGAGTGCATAGTGCACCCGGGTGCATACAAGATCTAGCTTTAATATGAGCAATTTATAAAAATATTATATTATGTTTTCGATTTGTGTTTTTTGTGTTTTTCTTTGTGCTTTATCATTCGACTTGTAAAACTATAATATTGGTTACACTTGTAAAAATGACAATGTCATCGTCCACTAGCTAACGGGGTCCAACGATCGACTAATTTGTCCAGAACTCATCGTCCACCAATAGGATCCCCGCCACTAACTCGTATGAAAAGATCACATAATACATTAATACGGATTTCGTTTATCTATATATTATATAACATATGAGTTTATAAAGTTTCTACATGATTTTATTTTAAAGGGCAACATGGCTCAAATAGTTAGACACCATCTCATAGTGCATCTTCTTTGATTTTATCGCCTATATTACCGTCTTTAACTTCTTTTTTTTTTTTATAAAAAAAATTTCATTAAAAAATGAAAACAAGTGTTTTCTATACACAATTTCTTTCACTCAAGAGTTTTCCTAGGATTCGATAACCATTCTACAAAGATAACATTAATAAAAGAGGAAGAATTCACCAATATCGAAACTTTTGCCTTCAAAAATCAACTTGTTTATGTTTTTCCATATTGTCCACAAAACACATATCCAAAGTCCAATTCCTAGCAAACCACCTAGCTTTCCATCGAAAAAACTCAAATTGGATTCGAAATGACAAGAAATCTAATTTTGATGCACATATGAAATACCAAGCCAATTATAGCACGCATACCATATATCAGACGACTTGCTACATTCGAGGAAAAGATGAGAGGCAGTCTCCATGGTCTCGTCACATAATGGGCAATTTTGGTTGCCGAATTGCGTATGATGTTTCTGGTTGCAAGATTCGATCTAGTGGGTAATCGGTTTAAGATCAGTCTCCATGCTATCGCCGATGCTTTTGTTGGGATAAGCTTATTCCAGATTCATCTCAGTTAATTTGTTTCCACAGTGCAGCCTTGCTGGTCTGTTTCCGGGCTGATCATCATCTTGTACGCCTTTTTCGTTTGAAATGCTCCATTGGTTGAACAGGTCCACCTCCATGTGTCTTCTTCATTTTCTTTCAAAGGAAACCTGTTTATGAAACATTCAAACTCATTAATAGCAGATTTTTAACGATCAAAAAATTCTCTCCTCCACTTCCATTCCCACTTCCACCTCCCATCCTCCCATTTCCCCATCTCACTAATCGACCCCTCCCTCATCTCACTCAAATGAAAAAATCTTGAAAATGTCCTTTTAAGAGGAATATTCCCGGCCCACACCATCCCAAATGAAATCCCTCTCTCACTTCCCACACACCTCTCCATATGGCCCCAAAACCACCTCCCTTCCTGCCCACTCACACTTTTTTTATAACATCTTTCCATCAAGAAGACATCATCTCTCTTCTACCCCTCCTTTCCAATCATGTTTCCCCTATTTCTATCCCCCCATATAAAGATTTTATAACCTTTGCCCACAACCTACCTCCCTCTACAAGGAACCTCCACACCCATTTTCGAAATAAGGCCCTATTAAAATTCCCCATATCCCTAACCTCAAGTTGTTGGGAAATATGGGGTGCCCAGATCTATTCTAGGTGTATTTAAATACATATTTAAATTATTCAATTAATTACTAACATGAATTAATCCTAAATCAATTCAACATAATAATTAAGCAAGTAATTAGCAACATGCGTACACATAATCCACGTAAGTCATAAGCATGCAGAATCTAGGAGTTACGAGATTACTTACCTCTTGTAGAGACAACCATTGAGATGATAGATCAACCCAAAGTGCCTTCTCAAATATGTCCCACGTCCACGAACATAATCCGGTGGAAGGATTCTCACGAAAGATTTTAATAAAGGAGAAAACTAAAATATTTGCCACCACTTTTGTGGATTTCTAATTTTTCTAACACATGGAATTGCATTGGGGATGAAAAATCCATCCCCTATTTATAACAAGGGTTGACCGATTTTTTTTCTCTAGAAAAATAACGAGAAAATATTTTTCTTGATCTCCAAGAAATCTTGAATATATCTCATATATTCTTTTCTCCATAATTAAATTTTCCACAAAAATTCCACTTCCCTTTATTACAAGATTTTCAAAAAATACAAGGGAACAAGAATCAAGATTTGATTTCTTGAATTTATGGGATAATCTTGTATTCCAAGAATACTTATCTTTTTCCATAAAATCTTTTCAAGAAAATCAAGAAAATCTTTCCTCTTCCCTTTTCTACATTTTTTGAAAATATCTAGGAAAAAATAGGCAATAATATTTTCTTCTCATTTTCATTAATTGGACTTCAATTTGGGCTATTTGAGGGGCCTTTAGGAGAATTAAGATTGGGCCTCCAATGGGCTATGAATCTCTAATATTAAGCCAAATATTATTCAAGCCCATTAATATTAATTTATTCCACTATAAAATTAATATTGAACTATCCATCTTAACCCATATTACGACTTCATAATAATATGGCTCCCGGTTATTATTTCCCGTGTTTAAGATTATTTAGTCCACTAATTAATTAAGTCACTGAACAAGATTTATATTAATTAATATCTTTGTCCTTGGAGTAAAGACAACTCAACATTATTATCCATACCGGAAATAAATTTCCACTTGCAAGATTTGGTATGATAAAGCTTCTGAGCCCACCAAGGGGACAAATCAAGCAAGCCGTACTTGCACACGATTCTCCGTATTAAATCTTAGCAATCGTCATGTAACTAATAATATTGCCCAAGATATAAGGTATCGAATCGCTTTGATTCTCTTCCCATCATAAATCAAAGTAATAGTTATTAATTTCACACAATTCTATTTAAGGGACGGAGATTAAGAAATAACGAACCACTGAGGTCTAATTCTTGTATATTAAGTACCGAAGAATTTATCCTCCTGTAGGTCCTATTCAGCGCATCAATAATGCACTAGTGTAATCTCTTGGTCAAGACAAGCCAATCTGAGCCTTACACTTCAACCTTTCATGATGGATTGTTCATTTCCATCTGGGTTGTGAATTTGTACTTAGTTACGAGGAACTGTTAATATGATCTTCCGTGATCTGGTATCACCAAATTAACTACAATGTAACACGTACTATTTATTGAACAGGTTTGCAACAAATATATATAACATTCAATTATATTTAATGCAACAGTGATAAATAATTTATTTCAGTAAATGAATAAGAAATTCAGTTTGGTTATACAAAGTAAAAACCATACTTTCCTGTATAACCCCAACAATCTTCCACTTATACTCAAAGTCTGCTTTTAAGTATACTACAACACGTCTTGTGTTCTATGTGACATCTAATGTCACCTACACGAACCTAATAATATTTCTCCCACTTATACTCAAAGCAGATTGACAATGCTCTTGACACCCATTTCTTCCACATGTCTCTCGAATGTATTTTGAGGCAGACCCTTTGTGAATGGATCTGCTAGGTTATCTTCCGACGCAATCTTTGCCACCTCTTGTAACTGCTCCGGCATTATCACAATAAACCGTGATTGTGCTGGGCAAATCCGTAACAACGTCCAAGTCCACTAGGAAGTTCTTGAGCCAAACCGCTTCTTTCACTGCTTCACAAGCAGCTACATATTCGGCTTCCATGGTAGAATCTGCGATGCATTTCTACTTAACGATTCTCCATGTCATGGCTCCTCCCCCCATGCAAAACACATTACCCGAGGTTCACTTTCTGGAGTCTATGTCTGATTGGAAATCTGAGTCCGTGTAACCGATGGGGATCAGACTGTCTAACTGATAAACCAACATTCTGTCCCGTGTCCTCTTCAGATACTTTAGAATTTTTTAACTGCAGTACAATGCTCTTTCCTAGGGTTACTTTGATATCTTGCTACCATGCCTATTGTTGGGGTTATACTGGAAAGTATGCTTTTACTTTGTATAACCAAACTAAATTTCTGTCTTATTTACTGAAATAAATTATTTATCACTGATGCTTTAAATATCATTGAATGTTACATATATTTACTGCATAACTGTTCAATAAATAGTACGTGTTACATTGTAGTTAATTTAGTGATACCAGATCACAGAAGATTAAATTAACAGTCCCTTGTAACTAAAAGTACGCTGTTCACGACCTAGATGGAAATGAACAATCCATCGTGAAAGGTTGAAGTGTAAGGCTCAGATTGACTTGTCTTGACCAAGAGATTACACTAGTGCATGACTGATGCAATGAATAAGACCTACATGAGGATAAATTCTTCAGCACTGAATTAGGAAGAATTAGACCTCAGTGGTTCGTTATTTCTTAATCTTCGTCCCTTAAATAGGATCGTGTGTGGTTAGTAATTATTGCTTTGACTTATGACGGGTAGAGAATCAATGTTCAATACTTTATATCTTGGGCAATATTATTGGTCACATGCGATTGCTAAGATTTAATACGAAGAATCGTGTGCAAGTACGCATGTTCGATTCGCCCCCTTGGGAGGTTCATAAGATTTATCATACCAAATCTTGCAAGTGGAATTAGTTTTCGGTACTGATAATAATGTTGAACCGTTCCTTGACCAATGACAAAATATATTAATTAATGGAAAGCTATTTCAGTGGCTTGAATTAATTAATGGGTTAGATAATCTTAAACACGGGAAATAATAATCGGGAGCCATATTAACAGTAATATGAGTTAAGATGGATAGTGCAATATTAATTATGTAGTGTGATTAATTAATATTTATGGGCTTGAATAATATTGTGGCTTAATATTGGAAATTCAAGGTCCATTGGAAGGTCCAATCTTAATTCTCCTAAAGGCCCCTCAAGTAGCCCAAACATAATGTCCAATAACTGAAAAAGGTGTTTAAAATAAAATAAATTATTGTTGCTAATTTTTTCATAATTTTCGAAAAACATTGAAGGAAGAAAGAGAAAAGATTTTCTTGGAAAGAATTTATGGAATATGTATTCTTGGAATACAAGATTATCTCATAAATTCAAGAAAAGTCAAAGATCCTATTTTTTCCCTATTTAATGTGATATTTTCGAAAATCCCTTAATATAGGGAGTTGGGATTTTTGTGGAATATTTTAAATATGGAGAAAAAAAAAATTTGATATATTCAAGATTTCTTGGAGAGCAAGAAAAAGATTTTCCCATCTTATTCCTAGGGCAAAAATCGGCCACCCCTTGTATTATAAATAGGGGATGAATTTTTCATCCCTAGTGCAATTCCATGTGTTGGAAAACTTAGAAATCCACAAAGGTGGTGTAACATAATTTTATTTTTTCCCTTTTGTTAAATTGTTCGCGAGTTCCCACCACCGGATTGTTGAACGAGGATAAGGGAATACTTGAGAAGGTCTTTTGGTGTGTTCGTGTGAACGGGATCCATCTTCTCAATGGTTGTCAATCCGAGAGGTTAGTTCACGTAAACCCGTAGCAATTCCGCATGCATAGAATTTATGTGAACTGTTTATATGCATGATTTGTTGTTGAATTATTATTTGAATTAATATAGGATTAATTCATGCTAGTAATAATTATTAGAATTAAATTTGTATTTAAATATTCATCCCGAATAGATCCGGGCAATTAATTCCCCAACAGCCTACAGCAAAGCAGATATCCGGCCTCGTGCACAGCATTACATACATGAGTCTTCCTACAGCCGAAGCATAAGGAATGCCCTTCATGTCATCTATCCCATTTTGTGTCTTGGGATACATCTCCTTGGATAGATGGATTCCGTGTCTAAAAGGCACAAAGTCTTTCTTGGAATCTTGCATGCTGAATTGCTTCAAAACGGTATCTATGTATGAAGCTTGTGAGAGGCCGATCATTCTTTTCCTACGATCTCGAGTGATCTTGATCCCTAGGACGTGACTAGCTTCTCCTAAGTCCTACATATCAAACTGTTTCGACAACCATGACCTTACGTCGGACAACACCTTTACATCGTTCCCGATGAGCAGAATGTCATCTGCGTATAGTACTAAAAATACCAAGGCAGTTCCGTCACGCTTTTTATAAACACAACTCTCGAAATTATTTTGATCAAAACCAAAGGATTTTATAACTTGATCAAAACATTGATTCCAAGCACGGGATGCTTGCTTCAGTCCATAAATGGACTTCTTTAGCTTGCAAACCAGATGCTCTTAGCCTTTTTCAATGAAGCCTTCGGGTTGTTGCATATAGATTTCCTCGTCAAGACTTCCGTTAAGGAAAGCCGTCTTGACATCCATTTACCAGATCTCAAAATCTAGGTGTGCAGCAATCGACAAGAGAATGCGGATGAACTTGAGCATGGCTACGGGCAAAAATGTTTCCTCATAACCGATCCCTTCTTTCGGAGTGTACCCTTTCACCACGAGTCTTGCTTTAAATGTATCCACCTTCCCGTCCGGTCTCCTCTTTCTCTTGTATACCCACTTGCATCTAATAGGTTTCACCCCATTAAGTGGTTCTACTAGCTCCCACACTTTATTGTGATCCATTGAACCCATTTTGGCTTCCATTGCAGTTTGCCAAGAATCTACATCCTTGTCTTGGATTGCCTCATTGTACGACCATGGGTCTGATTCTTCTCCGGAGATTAAGTTCGAGGACTCTCCTATCCCCAAGAATCGCTCGGGTTATCTGACAACCCTCCCACTGCGACGAGGTTCTGGTTGTGTAGTTGTGATACTTGGTATATCGACTTGTACACTCGACAATGGAGATGGCCCCTTAAGTTCTTCTAAGGTAATCTCACTTCTAGGCTTTCTATCGTTCATATAGTCTTTTTCCAAAAATCTAAAGTGCGTATTGATTACGACTTTTTGATCTTCTGGACCATAGAACATGCATCATTTTGTTCCCTAGGGGTATCCTATGAACAACCTTAATTCTGAACATGCATTCAATTTACCAGCTTCCTTATCCAACACGTATGTCGGACACCCCCAGATCCTCATGTGTCCTAAGCTTGGCTTGCGCCCTGTCCACAATTCTCTAGGGGTATTTGAAACCGATTTGGATGGCACTAAATTTAGAATGTAAGCCATTTTTTTTCAAGGCGTAACCCTAGAACGATTTTGGTAAATCTGCATAACTCATCATTGACCTTACCATTTCTAAAAGTGTTCTGTTTCTTCATTCTGCAACCCCGTTTTATTGAAGGGTACCGGGTGCAGTCAACTGGGATGCAATCCCTTCATCTGACAGGTAGTTCAAAAATTCATTGCTGAGGTATTCGCCTCCACGGTCAGATCGTAGAAACTTGATACTCTTTTCCTTATGATTCTCTGCTTGAGCCTTAAATTCTTTGAATTTGTCAAAAGTCTTAGATTTATGCTTCATTAGGAAAACGTATCCATAGCGTGAGTAATAATCATTAAACGTAACGAAATATTTGTAGCCTCCTCTTGATTTGATTTGCATTGGCCCACACACGTTAGTGTGAACGATTTCCAACACTTCTTTAGCTCTAAGCCCCTTGGCTCCAAATGCCCTCTTGGTCATTTTACCCTTCAAACATGATTCACAGGTTGGAAATGGTTCAATCCGGAGGGACTCCAATGAACCATCTTGGACCAATCTTTGGATCCTATTCGGATTAATATGACTTAATCTTAGATGCCAAAGAAGTGTCTCGTTCATGTTAGTCGAACATTTTCTTTTAGTGCTCGAAACGGTAAATGTGTTACAGGATGTATTTTGTGAGTGGTGTGCACAGTTAATAGTACAGAGATTGTTCCGTAAAGTTCCATGACAGATAAACACATCGTTATGAAAAACAGTAACATGCTTATTAAAACGAACATAATATCCATCAGAAATTAGTTTAGAAATAGAAAAAAAAAGGTTTTTCCGAAAAACAGGAACATAAAGAACATCTCTTATAACTAAACTTCTATCTTCAAAAGACAGGTGCACATCTCCCACTGCTTCAGTTGCCACTCTCGTAGCATAGCCTAACTTGATGAGGATCTCACTCCCACTAAGCTGTCGGGTTCGTTTGAACCCGTGAAGCAAACATGATCAGTGGATCCCATATCAACTACCCACGGATGAGAATTATACGCCGCTAAACAAGTTTCAAGCGTGAGAATTACCTTTATTTCTGGCCCTTTTGGGCTTGGGATGGGCAAACCTCCATTGTCCTTTTGCACTGCAGTTGAAACATTCCCTTTTGGATTTTCCTTGACACCACCAGTATTCCTCATCTTACCATTGCCCTTGGCAATAGTTGAGTTTGATTGCTTATGGCTTTTGGTACTCTTCTTCTTCTTGCCTTCCCTTGGCTTAGAAGATGAAGATGGACCTCTTGCCGTCAAAGCTTGAGTTTGGTGCCCCATCAACATCTCTGCCGAGACCAAAGCTTGCAACAAAA
This sequence comes from Stenogyne calaminthoides, assembly GCA_037126765.1. Classification (NCBI taxonomy): domain Eukaryota; kingdom Viridiplantae; phylum Streptophyta; class Magnoliopsida; order Lamiales; family Lamiaceae; genus Stenogyne; species Stenogyne calaminthoides. The sequence continues at coordinate 24,472,646 of JBBCBC010000024.1, forward strand.
TAGCTAGCGATGCAAAAATGCTCAAAACTTTTGGGCAGAGAGTGGAGTACCAAATCGATCTGGGTCTCCAAATCATAATCTGCACCCAGAACCTCAAGTTTGTTCAGATGGACCATCAATTTTGATGACGTAATCCCTTACGGGGTTGTCCTTGTTGGGGTTATACTGAAAAGTATGCTTTTACTTTGTATAAACAAACTGAATTTTCTTATTTATTTACTGAAATAAACTATTAATCACTGTTGCATTAAATATAAATGAATGTTATATATATTTATTGCAAACCCGTTCAATAAATCAGTACGTATTACATTGTAGTTAATTTGGTGATACCAAATCACGGAAGATCAAATTAACAGCTCCTCGTAATTAAGTACAAAATTCACAACCCAGATGGAAATGAACAAAACATCATGAAAGGTTGAAGTGTAAGACCCAAATTGACTTGTCTTGACCAAGGGATTACACTAGCGCATTTAGGTGCGCTGAATAAGGACCTACAGGAGGACAAATTCTTTGGTACTGAATATACAAGAATTAGACCTCAGTTGTGTGTTGTTTCTTAATACCCGTCCCTTAAATAGGATCGTGTGAAATTAATAACTATTGCTTTGACTTATGATGGGAAGAGAGTCAATGCGATTCGATACCTTATATCTTGGACAATATTATTAATTACATGACGATTGCTGACATTTAATACGGAGAATCGCGTGCAAGTATGTCTTGCTTGATTTGTCCCCTTGGTGGGCTCGGAACCTTTATCGTACCAAATCTTGCAAGTGGAAATTTATTTCCGGTATGGATAATAAAGCTGAGCTGTCTTTACTCCAAGGACAAAGATATTAATTAATATAAAGCTTGTTCAGTGGCTTAATTAATTAATGGACTAATATAATCTTAAACGCGGGAAATAATGACCGGGAGCCATATTATAGTGAAATCGTAATATGGGTTAAGATGGATAATTCAATATTAATTTTATAGTGGAGTAAATTAATATTAATGGACTTGAATAATATTTGGCCCAATATTAGAGCTTCATAGTCCATTGAAGTTCCAATCTTAATTCTCCTAAAGGCCCCTCAAATAGCCCAAAATATAGTCCAATTAATGAAAGAGAGAAGAAAATATTTTGCTAATATTTCCTAGCATAATTTTCGAAAAATATGTATGGAAAAGGAAGAAAAGATTGTCTTGATTTTCTTGTAGATATTTTATGGAAAGAGATAAATATTGTAGGAATACATAATTATCCCATAAATTCAAGAAGTCAAATCTTGATTCTTTTTCCCTTGTTATTTTAGAAAATATGGTATAAAAAGGGGAAGAGATTTTTATGGAAAATTTAATTAACGAGAAAAGAATATATGAGATATATTAAAGATTTCTTGGAGACCAAGAAAAATATTTTCTTCCTTATTTTTCTACACTAAAAATCGGCCCCCCAAACTCCCTATTTATAGGGGATGAATTTTTCATTCCCAAGTGCAATTCCATGTGTTGGAAATATTAGAAATCCACAAAGGTGGTAGCATAATATTTTTTGTTTTCTCTCTTGTTAAAATCGTTCGTGCGAATCCTCACACTGGGTTACGTTCGTGGACTTTGGGACATATTTGGGAAGGCACTTTGGGTTGATCCATCGTCTCAACGGTTGTCTCTACAAGAGGTATGTAATCTCGTAACTCCTAGTTCCGCATGTTTAGGATTTACGTGAATTACGTGTACGCATGTTGTTTAATTATTATGGTTAATTGATTTAGGATTAATTCATGTTAGTAATTAATTATTTAATTTGAATATGTATTTAAAATCATCTCGAATAGATTCGAGACCCATAATTTTCCCAACAACTGGTATCAGAGTTCTGGTTTCGAGCTCTGACTTTTAAATTATTATTTAAATTATTGTTGGACATTAAATTGAAATTGGATAGTAAAATTGCTAGATCTGTTTTGTAGGTATCCAATTGTCATGGTATTTAATGTGTTTATTTTTCATGCGTATGAATGAATGATTTTTAATTCGACTCGTTCGGATTTATTTTTCTCGTGAAAAAATCCACGAGTAGATTAGGCTATTTGATTTGTTCATTGTAATAGACTAGTCTAGATTTAAAGTGTATTTATTTTTCGTTAAGTAAATTGTAACTTTGATAGACTCCAAGACTTTATTTAGGAGTTAAAATGGATTCGGAACGTGCAGTGGGCGCGACATAGCCATGTGAAATGTGTCAGAGGCACGGCGGACGCGTGGCCAGACTGAACCGCTCTTTTGGCCCGGATCGCCAGCCTTTAGGTCGACGCCGACAAAGCGTATGTGGCGCATTTACGTCGAGCCGGAAGCCAGCCAGGCGTGAGCGGAGGCGCAAAAGGGCGCCGAACGGAGACTGGCGCCGGGCATTACTGCCGTGGCAGCAAAAATCCTCAAGGCAGCGACACTGGCGTTTAAAGATCGCTTTCAACCTAAAGTGACCGTTGGATGCGGGTGTGCATCATTGCGAAGCTAACAGCGTGGCGCCGAGATGAATTTTTTTTTTCGAGATTTAACGAGTGGGAGAAATTCAAGACGGCTTTTCTTCAAGATCAAGCCAAGGAAAATCAAACCATGACAGTTGGATAATTTGTGTCCAATGTGTTTATTTTCTGCTTTACTTGATTTATTGTTGTCGTATTTTCTTGTGCTTTATTTAATTTGTTTAAATGTGTTTGCATGAGAATTGCCAAACGAAAAATCTCAAACTTAAAAATTACTAAGTATGTTTTGATAATTAATTTGGTTATGAATCAAATTAATTTTGACCTCCATGATTTATTTCTTTGTGGAATCTTTTGGAGAAATTCCTCTACGGGACGGTCAAAAGATAACTTTCACATGAATAAATTCCCAAAAGGATGATTGTGAATTATTATCAGTGGCAACGATGACCCTCCCACGAGGCTCGATCAAAATGAAGTAGTAATTCTGTATTTAATAATGGTTATTACTTAGGTATAAAATTGATATTTATATACTTCACCGAAGTCCCTGTCAATTTTATATTGGTCAAGTGGGAGCCGACTATTAATTTTCTTTGAAATTAAAGGTTTGTAATTGTTCTTATTTGTAACCTGCTTGAATGTTATTTAAATGATGACCCTCCCACGAGGCTCATTTAAATCGGTTTTGAGATGTTGGCTGATGCATGTTCATATATTTTTGAGATTTTAATATGAATCATGTGATCGAATTATGTGATTTAATTTTGTGTTGATCCGGATATTGATACAAAATGTGTGTTTATTTTCAGTATCATCATGTCGCAACCTTTTAATCCACTGTTCAATATACTGAAAGATAACCTTCTCACTGGAGAAAACTTCATCGTTTGGAAACAAAACGTCATGAATTTCCTTGCTTCACACGAGTACAAATGGGTACTTAATGAACCAAAACCCGAAAAACTAACCAAAGATGTCAGTATATGGGAAGAGATGGAATATAATGAATGGGAGCTGGGGAATGAATTGATAAGGGACATTATCTTGACATATATGTCAGATTCTGTAAGGGACCTTCATCAAGGATTTCTCTCAGCTGCAGACATTATGGGAAATCTTGAAGCGATGTTCGTGCATCCGACCCATATGGCAGTCCAAAGCATTAAGCATGATTTGGACAAGCTGAGGTTGGAAGAAGGAATGACTGCTAGAGAGCACATTTTTAGGGTAATGGTCCTCTTTGAAGAATTGGTAAATCTTGGCGAAAAACATGACTTCAAAAGCAAAATTTATTTCATTCTCAAAACTCTGCCAAAGAGCTATGATCATCCTTATGTAAGATATCTATTGGAAGATATGAATTTTACTGTGGATGATCTGATAAGAGCCCTTACTTTGGTCGAAGAGGACATTGAGCGCAAGAAAGCAAACATGGTTGCAAAAAGGTCTGCTTCTCGTTCTAGGCCAGTTGGTGGTAAGAACAATGAAGAGACAAACAAGATAAATCAGTTCTATTCAAACTTCAAGGATGAAAGTTTAAGTACGAGGATATGTTTGGAATGTGGGGAGAGAGGACATTGAAGATGGGCCTGTTCCAATTCCGAAAGAAATGGAAAGAAAGGTAATTCTCACGCACTAGTTGTTGAAACTTGTTTGGCGGAGTATGCTACCCACTCATGTATTGAATACGGGATCCACTGATCATGTATGTTTCACATTGCAGGGTTTCAAGCAGACCCGGCGACTTAGTGAGAGTGAGATCCTCATCACGTTAGACGATGCTACGAGAGTGGCAGCTAAAGCAGTTGGAGAAGTGCACCTATCTTTTGGAAATCTTGACGAAGAAATCTATATGCAACAACCCGAAGGCTTCATTGAAAAAGGACAAGAGCATCTGGTTTACAAACTTAGGAAGTCCATTTATGGGCTGAAGCAAGCATCTCGCGCTTGGAATCAGTGTTTTAATCAAGTTATAAAATCCTACAGTTTCGATCAAAACAACTTTGAAAGTTGTGTTTATAAAAAGCGTGATGGAACTGCATTGGTATTTTTGGTACTTTCTGTGGATGACATTCTGCTCATCGGAAACGATGTAAATGTGTTATCAGACGTAAGGGCATGGTTGTCAAAACAGTTCGATATGAAGGATTTAGAGGAAGCCAGTCACATCCTAGGGATCAAGATCACTCGAGATCGCAGGAAAAGAATGATCGGGCTTTCACAAGCCTCATACATAGATACTGTTTTGAAGCGCTTCAGCATGCAAGATTCTAAGAAAGCCTTTGTGCCCTACAGACACGGAATCCATCTATCCAAAAAGATGTGTCCCAAGACACAGAAAGAAATAGATGACATGAAGGGCATCCCTTATGCTTCGGCTGTGGGAAGCCTCATGTATGCATTGCTGTGTACGAGACCAGATATCTACTTTTCCGTAGGCATGGTGGCAAGATATCAAAGTAACCCTGGGAAAGAGCATTGGACTGCAGTAAAGAACATTCTGAAGTATCTGAAAAGGACACCGGACATAATGTTGATTTACAAGTCAGACAGTCTAATCCCCATCGGTTACACGAACTCGGATTTCCAATCAGACGTGGACTCCAGAAAGTCTACCTCGGGTAGTGTGTTTTTCATGGGGGGAGGAGCCATGACATGGAGAAGCGTAAAGCAGAAATGCATCGCCGATTCTACCATGGAAGCCAAATACGTTGCTGCTTGTGAAGCAGCTAAGGAAGCGGTTTGGCTCAAGAAATTCCTAATGGACTTGGACGTTGTCCCAGATTTGCCCAGCACGATCACGATTTACTGTGATAACGCCGGAGCAGTTGCATATTCAAGGGAACCGAGAGCCCACAAGGCCAGGAAACACATTGAAAGAAAATACCATCTCATACGAGAAATCGTTAAGAGAGGAGACATTGAGGTGGCTAAGATTGCATCGGAAGACAACCTAGCAGATCTATTCACAAAGGGTCTGCCTCAGAGTACATTCGAGAGACATGTGGAAGGAATTGGTATCAAGGACGTTGCCAATCTGCTTTGAGTATAAGTGGGAGAAATATTATTAGGTTCGTGTAGGTGACATTAGATGTCACATAGAACACGAGACATGCTGTTGTATACTTAAAAGCAGACTTTGAGTATAAGTGGGAGATTGTTGGGGTTATACTGAAAAGTATGCTTTTACTTTGTATAACCAAACTGAATTTTCTTATTTATTTACTGAAATAAAGTATTAATGACTTTTGCATTAAATATGAATGAATGTTATATATATTTATTGCAAACCCATTCAATAAGTCAGTACGTATTACGTTGTAGTTAATTTGGTGATACCAGATCACAGAAGATCAAATTAACAGCTCCTCGTAATTAAGTACAAAATTCACAACCCAGATGGAAATGAACAAACCATCATGAAAGGTTGAAGTGTAAGATCCAGATTGGCTTGTCTTGACCAAGGGATTACACTAACGCATTTAGGTGCGCTGAATAAGGACCTACATGAGGACAAATTCTTTGGTACTGAATATACAAGAATTAGACCTCAGTGGTGTGTTGTTTCTTAATCTCCGTCCCTTAAATAGGATCATGTGAAATTAATAACTATTGCTTTGACTTATGATGGGAAGAGAGTCAATGCGATTCGATACCTTATATCTTGGGCAATATTATTAATTACATGACGATTGCTGACATTTAATACGGAGAACCGCGTGCAAGTACGTCTTGCTTGATTTGTCCCCTTGGTGGGCTCGGAACCTTTATCCTACCAAATCTTGCAAGTGGAAATTTATTTCCGGTATGGATAATAAAGCTGAGATGTCTTTACTCCAAGGACAAAGATATTAATTAATATAAAGCTTGTTCAGTGGCTTAATTAATTAATGGACTAATATAATCTTTAACGCGGGAAATAATGACCGGGAGCCATATTATAGTGAAATCGTAATATGGGTTAAGATGGATAGTTCAATATTAATTTTATAGTGGAGTAAATTAATATTAATGGACTTGAATAATATTTGGCCCAATATTAGAGCTTCATAGTCCATTGAAGGTCCAATCTTAATTCTCCTAAATGCCCCTCAAATAGCCCAAAATAAAGTCCAATTAATGAAAGAGAGAAGAAAATATTTTGCTAATATTTTCTAGCATAATTTTTGAAAAATATGTATGGAAAAGGAAGAAAAGATTGTCTTGATTTTCTTGTAGATATTTTATGGAAAGAGATAAATATTGTAGGAATACATAATTATCTCATAAATTCAAGAAGTCAAATCTTGATTTTTTTTCACTTGTTATTTTCGAAAATATGGGATAAAAAGGGGAAGAGATTTTTATGGAAAATTTAATTAAGGAGAAGAATATATGAGATATATTCAAGATTTCTTGGAGACCAAGAAAAAGATTTTCTTCCTTATTTTCCTACACTAAAAATCGCCCCCCCTACTCCCTATATATAGGGGATGGATTTTTCATTCCCAAGTGCAATTCCATGTGTTGAAAATATTAGAAATCCACAAAGGTGGTAGCATAATATTTTTTGTTTTCTCTCTTGTTAAAATCGTTCGTGCGAATCCTCCCACCGGGTTACGTTCGTGGACTTTGGGACATATTTGGGAAGGCACTTTGGGTTGATCCATCGTCTCAACGGTTGTCTCTACAAGAGGTATGTAATCTCGTAACTCGTAGTTCCGCATGTTTAGGATTTACGTGTACACAGTTTTTTTAATTATTATGTTGAATTGATTTAGTATTAATTCATGATAGTAATTAATTATTTAATTTGAATATGTATTTAAAATCATCTCGAATAGATCCGGGCACCGACAATTTTTCCAATAGTCCTCTACCATTTTCAGCGAAAACATTTCCCGCAAAGTGATCTGACGAGCCCCGCATTTTTGACTCGTCAGTTGGCTTATCTGGTTTTTGGTGTGTCAAGAATCCACTTGTGCTTTTGTGCAGTTAGGACAATCATAACTTTTCGTTTCCAATCAATATAGTTTCCTGTACAATTCTATTGACTTTAAGTATATTAACAGTTGATTAAAAGGTTGCGACATGCTGAACTGAAATAAACACACATCTTGTGTCTATATCCAGATCAACACAAAGAAAATCACATAGTTCGATCGCATGAATCATATTGAAATCTAAAAAAAATATGAACATGCATCAGCCAACATCTCAAAATAGTTTATATGAGCCACATGGGTGGATCATCATTTAAATCACATTTAAGTTGGTTATAAACAAGAATATTTACAAACCTTTAATTTTATGAAAAAATAATAGTTGGCTCCCACTTGACCAATATAAAATTGACAGGGACTTCAGCGAAGTATATGCATATCAATTTTATACCTAAGTAATAACCATGATTAAATACAAAATTATTACTTCATTTTGAAAGAGCCTCTTGGGAGGGTCATCGTCGCCACTAATAATAATTCACAATCATCCTTTTGAGAATTTATTCATGCAAAAGCTTTTTTTAGGCCGTCCCTTAGGGGAATTTCTCCAAAAGAATTCACAAATAAATAAATCATGGAGGTCAAAATTAATTCGATTCAAAACGGAATTAATTGTTTAAAACATACTTAGTAATTTTTTGAACTTGAGATTTTTCATTGGACAATTCTCATCCAAACATATTTAAATAAATTAAAATAAAGCATAAGAAAATACAACAATAAATCAAGCAAAACAGAAAATAAACATATTGGACCCAAATTATCCAACTGTCATGGTTTGATTTTCCTTGTCTTGATTTTGAAGAAACACCGTCTTGAATTTAACCCACTCGTTCGTCTCGAAAAAAAAAATCATTTCGAATAGCTACGCCAAGTAGCTCGCAGCCGGGATGCACGTCCGCATCCAGTCGGCCCCTTAGCCGAGCGACCGCGCCAGTGCGCCTAGGCGCAGCGCGCGTCGCCCCTACGATTCTCGGCAGGCGCCGCGCATACCCGCGTTCACTCGTGCGCGCACACTTGCCAGCCCCAATCGCCTTCACCCGCATCCGCCCGCGCATCTGCCTGCAGAACTCGGCAGCGCCGCGCGCACACCCGCGCGTGCTTGCCTCATTCGCCTGGCTCGTCCGGCGCACGCCCATCACGCGCCCGTGCGTTGTGCCCTAGTGAACTTAGGGCTAATCCCGCCCAACGCCGAGAGCCGTGCCCATGTGCGCCTGGTGACGTCCGCGTGCCTCCCTTGGCACGTTTCGCGGGATGCACGTTGCCTGTGTACGTTTCCGGATCCGTTTTAATTTCTCGTCTCTGTCTTCATCTTCGACCATGTTACAATTTATTTAACGAGAAAATAAATAAACCTTAAATCTAGACTAATCTATTACATTGAACAAATCAAATAGCCTAATCTACTCGTGGATTTTCTCATGAGAAAAACAAATTCGAACGAGTCGAATTAAAACCATTCATACACATGAAATAATTAAACACATTAAATACCATGACAATTGGATACCTGCAAAACAGATCTAGCAATTCTACTATCCAATTTTCAATTTAATTGCCAACATAATTTAAATAACAATTTAAAAGACAGAGCTCAAAACCGAAGCTCTGATACGAGTTGTTGGAAAATATGGGGTGCCCGGATCTATTCGATGTGTATTTAAATACATATTTAAATTATTCAATTAATTACTAACATGAATTAATCCTAAATCAATTCAACATGATAATTAAACAAGCAATTAGCAACATGCGTACATGTAATCCACGTAAATCCTAAGCATGCAGAATCTAGGAGTTACGAGATTACTTACCTCTTGTAGAGACAACCGTTGAGACGATGGATCAACCCAAAGTGCCTTCTCAAATATGTCCCACGTCCACGAACGTAATCTGGTGGAAGGATTCTCATGAACGATTTTAATAAAGGAGAAAACAAAAATATTTGCCACCACCTTTGTGGATTTCTAATTTTTCCAACACATGGAATTGCATTGGGGATGAAAAATTCATCCCCTATTTATAACAAGGGGTGGCCGATTTTTTTCTCTAGAAAAATAAGGAGAAAATCTTTTTCTTGATCTCCAAGAAATCTTGAATATATCCCATATATTCTTTTCTCCATAATTAATTTTTCCACAAAAATCTCACTTCCCTTTATTACAAGATTTCAAAAAAATACAAGGGAACAAGAATCAAGATTTGATTTCTTGAATTCATGGGATAATCTTGTATTCCAAGAATACTTATCTTTTTCCAATAAATTTTTTCAAGAAAATCAAGAAAATCTTTCCTCTTCTTTTTCCTACAATTTTAAAAAATATATAGGAAAAAAATAGGCAATAATATTTTCTTCTCCTTTTCATTAATTGGACTTCAATTTGGGCTATTTGAGGGGCCTTTAGGAGAATTAAGATTTGGACCTCCAATGGGCTTTGAATCTCTAATATTAAGCCAAATATTATTCAAGCCCATTAATATTAATTTATTCCATTATAAAATTAATATTGAACTATCCATCTTAACCCATATTACGACTTCACAATAATATGGCTCCCAGTTATTATTTCCCGTGTTTAAGATTATCTAGTCCACTAATTAATTAAGCCACTGAACAAACTTTATATTAATTACTATCTTTGTCCTTGGAGTAAAGACAACTCAATATTATTATCCATACCGGAAATAAATTTTCACTTGCAAGATTTGGTATGATAAAGCTTCTGAGCCCACCAAGGGGACAAATCAAGCAAGTCGTACTTGCACACGATTCTCCGTATTAAATCTTAGCAATCGTCATATAACTAATAATATTGCCCAAGATATAAGGTATCGAATCACGTTGATTCTCTTCCCATCATAAATCAAAGCAATAGTTATTAATTTCACACGATTCTATTTAAGGGACGGATATTAAGAAATAACGAACCACTGAGGTCTAATTCTTTTATATTCAGTACCAAAGAATTTATCCTCCTGTAGGTCCTATTCAGCGCATCCATAATGCACTAGTGTAATCTCTTGGTCAAGACAAGCCAATCTGAGCCTTACACTTCAACCTTTCATGATGGATTGTTCATTTTCATCTGGGTTGTGAATTTGTACTTAGTTACGAGAAACTTTTTTGTGAGATCAGGTGTGATAAGCAAGTTTGCATGATCAAAGTGCGAGTGAATCAGTTTGGACTGATATCCAACTTACTGATCGCCTGAGGGCAGATCAGTTCGGTGTCTATTAGTTTAACTGATGTACGGAAGCTAAGTTTTATCCGTGTAAAAAACTAGTTTGTTAAATCAAAGTTCTAAGCTATCTGTTTTGAATTAGGTGACAAAGTGCCAAACTGATCAGATCAGTTGCTTGGTGCAAATCTGATCCAGACTTTGAATATGCATGCAATACTTAAACAGGTAGTGTGCAGATAGTGTAAAGCAGGTAAATCAGATAAAGGCACACCAGATTTTTATAGTGGTTTAGACAACTTGTCCTACGTCCACTCTTCCCTATCAGCATGGGCACCAACTAACCAACTGGACTTAGTTTTATGTGTTAGTCCAACACAGTACAACAGATGTTTCAAGAGTTCTCACTCAACCAATCCCAGAGATCAGAACTAGAAACCATAGTCTGAAATCTTGATAAACAAACTTAACCTAACTTTTGGTTTGGGTATAAGATTTGTTGTGTTCCAACTGAAAATCTATCCTAGCATTTGAGTAGCCTAAGGCTGAAGGATAAGATTTCTATGCTAAGAACTATGCGATGAACACTTAGGAATATTCTTCAATTTTTGTGTTCTTCGTGCGGAAATTGCGGATAGCTTGAGCTTGATGATAATTTCCGTAACCTTACTATGAAGGTTTGATCCCATATATATAGGCTCGAAATCGAACTAGCTGTTGGAGAGCAATTCGAATTTCGATCTATTTTAGGTAGGATTGTAGACTTGATTTGATGTGCGCAGAGGCGGCATGGCCGAAAGCATGTAACCTTTTTAGTTGTTTGACTCTGAAGCACCTCGTCCTGCAATGTTAGCTCCGTACATACGTGTCTTGCTCTCATTGGTTATCAAGTACACTTATTCAGTGTTTGATTTACCAACTTAGGTTGACATTCTTCTTATCTGATGAACTTGTATGACTTGGTGAAATTCTGGTTTGCCACGATTTGGCCCGACTGATCGATCAAACCGATCGATCTACTGATTGAGTCTTCTGATGCAGGTTGTCTTAGCACTCCTTGCAGACTCTTCTCTACTTCTTCTGATGTAGGTCTTCTGAGTCTTGTTACCTGGTGGTCATCTGATCTTCAGGTCTTCTGATTCTTCAGCATGTTACCTGATCTTCTGATCTTCACCTGGTTATCTGATGTTGTGACCTAGATTTTACGTCTAGGGCAACGTGATATTATTGAATGGGATCAATTAAGTAACAAAGAACACATATGAAATATACGCAGATTTGGTTACCCAGATCGCCTTTTGAAGAAGACTATATCTGGGGGCGCCCAAGCCAGGAATATTTTATTATATTTTCTGCCTAAGATTACTAAGATTTCGTCCCTTTACAATGAGTGATACAAGTTGTATTTATAGAGCAGATATTAGGGTACACTCCTCTGTGGGCCTCCTTCAATGGGCTTCCCAAGCACCCAGCCGCCAGAGCTAGGGTTTTATCGGTTAATCCCGTGGTTTCCGCATCTGGATACACTTGCCTTACTTACCCAGCGATATCCGCGATTTCAGTTACCCGTATCTTTGCTATAAATAGCCATCTGAGGTCGCTTCCGACTTGTGGTCTTTCCCAAAGTCGAGTGCGACCTTCTTGTTTCTTCTAGGTAAACTGCGACCTCACTTTTCTCTAAAGTCATTGCGACATGCTTTATCTTTGAGGAAGTCGCTCGTGACCTCCGATTCCTACGAAGTCGCTCTGCCGATCTCCTCACCGAGTAGGATTATTCCATGGTACAACATTTGCCCCTCAAGTCGAGGTCGCGTGCTTGCATCGGGACCTAGGCTTGATCTGTAGCTTGATCGACTTGGGGAGATTCAACCTCGGGAAGCACTCCTGAAGCGCCTGGTTAATCGTGGGAAAGTGAACCGTTGCGATGATTTGTGCGAGATCGATGGATTTGCCATGATGATGTTGCAGGCGGATGAGATCATCGCCCTTGTTTCTCCAATCGGTGAGTCGCGGTGTAGGTTCACATACGACACAATGCGGCGACCGTTTCTTTGAGAGGGTCCGACTTATGTCTTTATTGCATTTTGACCCCGTTTACTTCTATAAAAAGCTAGGGCTACAAGCCCATTGCCATTCTCATGCTTGCATGACTCGGCTTTCTTTCGAACCTAAGCTTCTACCTTTCGGCGAGACTCGGCGAGGTTCATTCAGTAATCCCCTTTTCCCTCTTCTTCTATGGCTTAGGTTCTTCTACACCGCGCGCCTCGTCCTCGGCCTCTTCCTCCTCGGAAAGAGGACAATGCGATAACCTTAACTTTAGCAACATCCGGTTCCGGTTCGCGCCCGGCCATGAGGGTGGGTCCTCGTCCGCGGGAATCCGACGTGTTGTCCGTGACATCGAGGGCATGGACGAGCAGTTTCTTCAGGATTAAGAGGACATAACCCATCTCCCTCAGTTAGACATTAACACATTTTGCGACGCATACGAAGGAACAACCCGCCGATTACCTAGGCCCCGACCCGACTATGGGGCATCTGGCCGGGCTTTTCGACTACCACACATATTCATTTGAGGCCCATATAAGCGACTGGCTTATAGGTTTGGTTGATCTGAATATATGGCCTCCGACCTGCCCCGATACAAGTCGACTCTGTCTGATCGGCATGTGCTCTCCCTCCGCCGGTTGTATAAAGTGCCCCGCGACGTGCATTTTTATGGGGCGACCTCCGAAGAGAGTGCCGATCAGCCACCTCCAGGCATGATATCAGTCAACGAACACACGATGGAGGTAGGGATTCACTTTCCTCTTCACCCGGCAATCTCCCACTTGCTGGCGGCTTGGAATCAGAGCCTTACCCAGATTACCCCGAACGACTGGAGCTACATACTCTCGACGATGACCGTTACGGGTTTGGGTATTCTACGGATCTGGAAGCTCTGGCGAGGTAAACATGTGATGTCGCCCAATCTTTCAGCCGGCGGCTACAATCCGTCTTGACCGCAAAGGGTCGGGGAGCTTCGTGAGTGGGATTCGAACAAAGTCCTGTTGGCATCGGAAGTGGTGGTTCGTCGGGGGCGCTTGGGAGTCAATGGACCCTTCGAGTACATTGCCCATCTGGGTTCCCATGGACTATGCGCGCCGAGTCGAACATGGTAAAACTTTATCTTCATACTTCTGAGGTCGTACTGATCTAATTCTCCTTTTCTTTTGCAGTGTTTGGGCCCTCGACCTCCGACCTATTTTGGGATTTTCAAGAGGCGTTCAGGACCATCCGTGACACTACCCCGAACCTCCGCAACGTCAATGCCCTCAACTCCGAGCTCGACCGGTTAAAGGCCGGGCTTTACACTTATCCCCACCACCTGAACATCCCTTGTGAGTACCCCTTTTTTTTATTATCTCACATCTTTGGCGTGCAGATCCCGACATCCTCGTCTACCACCTTGACCCTCCTTGACGATCATGGCCTCAAGGAAGAAATGGGTCTTTGGGCAAATGAAGCATGTCATGACCCGGACGCGTCTCTCTCTCGAGCTCGGCTCCATCCGGCCCCTCAGCCGCTGATAGGGGCAAGAGGAAACAAAAGGAGCCTACTCCTGAGCCTGCTCAGAAAAGGGTGAGGGAAGAGGTCACGGTGGAGGCCGGGAGGTCGCAGCCCCATCCCCCTTCGCAACCTGCCTCTGTTCCTCGAGGAGGTCAGCTCCCGGAGGACGACTCCTGGTTGGGCTGGGACGTCGACCGTGTCAACAAGTAAGTTCTCGACTACGAGTCTTCCCTTCATACATTTTATTTTTTCATTATTAACGACCTCCGGATCTCTTTTACAGCCCGGAGCTTACTCCATACAAGTTCGGCCCTGAGGCCCTGAGCTTCTTGAGGTCGAACTACGTTGTCCCTGCTGGGGTCCCTGAGAGCTGGCCCACCTATCTCCGAAGGGGACTACAAAATCTAACCCGGGGATGGATGCAAACAGACCACAACAACGCCCGTAGAAGCCAGGCGATGGGTAATCCCCATAATCAGTCATTGCCTTTCACAGGCAGTCCTGCAGGAAGACAGGTGCTCATTGGAGGTCGAGGTGGAGGAACTCGAAGTCGCAAGCCGGGTTGAAACCCAGGGCCAGGAATGTTGGTAGCCCACAGCGAGATGCTCGAGAAGGTTGGAGTCCTCAACTCGGCCTCAACAGCAATGCCCGATCTTGAGGAGGTGGTGAAGGCGGTGGTAGGCGAAGGTGACAGTGGAGAAATGTTGGCCAAGGCGGGAGGTGTTGTGTCATGAGGAGGGCGACTTGGCGGGAGGAGCGGAGGAGCTTAACGCCAACTTTGCTTATGTGATGGCCTACGTTAGGAGGCCATCGGGACTTCCTGGCCCGAATCCGACCCATGACCTCCCTCCTTTTCCCGGGTTGCCGGGACTATGTTCAAGGGATTGTCCCTCCTGCTCCTACCGGTCTTACGGAGATCAAGGACTGGAAGACATGGGTGTTGACCTCTCTTCTTCGCCAACCCTTCCGGATTATGCTTGGGTCCCCGATCTGGAAGTCGCCCAGTTGGAGTCCGGGTCGGCTCCCGAAGTCCCCATGCCAGAGGTCGCGGAAGGGAATGTGGAGGGGTCGGTTGGTGGTTTGGCAGGGCCCTGAGTGGCGAAGCTCCTGTCGGTTTACTTTTTTGTTTATCATTTTGATGTACTGGCCTTCGGGCTTGCCGTTGTATATGTGCCTTGGGCCCCATTTCTATCAATATAAATGAAATTTCCTTTTCTTTTATTACAATGTGTTGACTTGATTTCCTTATGCGACTTGTTGTTTATTTGTCCATGTCGTCTTATCCATATTGTGACTTTATTGTCTGGACTTCATTTTTTTGGTCGTCTTATAAAGTCGGGGGAGGTCGCCCCTCGTGGGGTGTCGATCCTCCCCTCGGTATGTCAAAAGTCGTACCTCGGGTGACTTATGTTTTCTTTACATAATCCCTTTGGGTTTTACACAGTAATTTTGAGATAAAGGAAAAGACATTATTATTGATAAATAATTAATAAATAACTGATTACAAGAATGTAATTTTACTGATAATATTTCCTCAAGTTTGTTGCATTCCATGGGTATTGAGCCTTGGTGCCATCTGGTTGTTCGAGCTCGTATGCTCCATTAGGTAAGATTTTTGAGATCTTGAATGGGCCCTCCCAATTCGAGCCGAGGGTTTCTTTCGATTCGCCGAGTATCTTCTTGAGCACCAGGTCTTCTTCTCTGAAGCGTCGAAGTCGTACTTTGGAGTTATAGTACTTCTCCGACCTTTGTTTGTACCTTGCGTTCTTATGTTAGCTTCTAGCCGCTTTTCATCTAGCAGATCGAGGTTTCTGGTTAGCGCCTCATCGTTTTGGTCGAAGGCGACTTGACTTGTGTGGAGACTGGGGAAATCGGTTTCTGCGGGAACTACTGCTTCTGTCCCGAAGGCTAGTGAGTAGGGGGTTTCTCTTGTTGAATTTCTGCAGGTCGTCCTATAGGCCCACAAAACATCCGGGAGCTCGCTAGCCCACTTCCCCTTGGCTCCCTCAATCTTGGCTTTGAGAGTGTGTTTAATGATCTTGTTCACGGCCTCGACCTAGCCGTTTGACTGTGGATGATATGGGGTCGAGAAGAGCTTGGTGATTTTCCATTTCTTGAAGAATGCTTCGACCTTGAGGCCGTCAAATTGTTTACCATTGTCTGATATGATTGCTTGTGGTAAGCCGAATCTGCATATGATATTCCGCCATATAAACTTGATGACCTGGTTCTTATCTATGGTCGCCGATTGCCTCGGCTCAAGACATTTTGTGAAGTAATCTACATTACCGGGCGTATTTGACCCGATCTGGTATTTGTTGGGAGTGGGCGATGATGTCTATCCCCACTTTGCAAATGGCGGTGAGGATACTTGTGAGTTCTTCGGTCTTATTTCTTGATGGAAGGGGCATAGGTTTGGCACTTGTGGCACTTGCGGGCGAGGATGATGGAGTCAGCCCTTAGTGTGGGCCAAAAGTACCCTTGTCTTGTGGTCTTGTGGGCCAGTGATTCTCCCCCGGTGTGGTTTCCGCATACCCCTTCGTGTATTTTGCATAGAATCACTTGTCCTTGCTCGGGTGTGACACACCAAAGTAGGGGGATGCTGAAACCACGCTTGTACAACTCGTTTTGGATCATTGTGTATCTTGCTGCCCGCAATTGTAGCTGCAGAGCTTGGACCTGTCTGTTGGCAGGAGACCTGTTGTCAAATATTCGATGATGGGTGTCATCCAGTTCGGTGTTGGGGTTTCTAGGTTTTCAACCTTCGAGTGTGAGGTGGAGGGGTGGGTTAATGTCGTGATGGTGACATCTTTCATCTCTGGTGATGCTTCGGAAGTCGCTAGTCACGCTAATGCATCGACTCGCGAGTTTTGTTCCCTTAGGACCACCTTGACATGGATTTGGTCGAACTTCTGACATAATATTTTCACCACCTCTTGGTAAGCTGCCATTCGGTCGTCTCTTGCCTCATATTCTCCGAGACTGGCGGACTCTGAACACGGGAATCTGTGTGAACTTGCCGTCTCTTGACACCCATCATTGTCGACATTTGAGGGCGGTGATGGCCTTTATATTCGGCCTCGTTATTTGTTGCGGGAAGTCGAAAGTGATGGCGTTTTGGAAAACGAGGTCCTTCGAAATTTGGTCAAAAACTATACCGGCCCCGACTTGTGGGAGGTATTTGATCCGTCAGCGAATAACTCCGGGGTGGACCGTTTGAACACCGAAGCCGATGGGAAGGTGAGTTCCACGATGAAAGCAGCTAAAGCCTGGGCTTTGATTGTAGGTCGGGGTGCGTAAGTCACCCCGTATTGTCCCACCTCGATTGCCCATTTGAGGCATCGCCTTGACGTATCTGGTCAATGTAAGATGTTCCTCAGGGGTGTGGAGGTAAGTACCTCGACTTGATGGTCGAAGAAGTATGGCCTTAGTTTCCTTACGCTCATGACTAGCGCATATGCCAGTTTTTCCAGGGCCGGATATCGTTGTTCGGTTTCGTTCAATGTCTGGCTGACAAAGTAGATTGGGAATTCGTTCATGTCCTCTACTCGGACGAGTACCGCACTCAAAGCTGTCTCGGAAGCCGCAAGGTATAGGAAAAGTTTCTCCCCCTGAATCGGTTTTGACAGAATGCTTACATCCGCCAAGTAAGCAGTGATTTTGTCTAAAGCTTCCTGGCTTTCGTGTGTCCATTCAAACTTCGACTTTTTCCGGATGGTGCCGAAACGGTTCAAGGCGGCTACGCATCCCGTGAGTTTCTGTATTTCCTTTACGGTTCGAGGCGCTCCCATGTCCAATATGGCTTTGACCTTGGTGGAGTTCGCCTCTATCCCCCGCTTACTCACTAGGTGCCCCAGGAATTTCCCCGATTTGACCCCAAAATTGCATTTCTTGGGGTTTAGTCGCATGTTGAACTTCCTCAGGATGTCGAAAGCCTGGGCCAAATGTGTCAGGTGGTCCTCCGACTTCAGACTCTTAACGACTATGTCGTCTACGTAAACTTCCACCGACTTCCCAATGAGGTCAGTAAACATGTGGTTGACCAGCCTCTGGTATGTTGCCCCTGCGTTTTTCAAGCCGAAAGGCATCCTCTTCCAACAATAAATGTTCTTTTCTATCAAGAACGAGGTATGTTGCCGGTCAGGTTCGTACATGGCTATCTGGTGATAGCTTGCAAAGGCATCCATGAAGGACATTATCTCGTGTCCCGCCGTGTTGTCTATCAAGTGGTCAATGTGAGGCATTGGGAAAAAATCTTTTGGACAAGCGTCGTTGAGATCTGTGAAGTCGATGCACAACCGCCAAGTCCCATTGAATTTTTTCACTAACACGGCGTTGGCGTCCTATCGGTTTTTGAGCTGGATCTATGAACAGCTTATGGCATGCGACTTCCGGGTCGATCCCCACCATATCCTTGTGCGACCAAGAGAAGACGTTTAAGTTCTTTTTGAGAAAGTCGATGACTTCCCCCTTCAGGTCGTCCGACATTCTTGAACCTATGATTACTTCAAGATCTTGTCGGGCTGGGTCTACTTTGACTTTCTTGAGGTCTTCCCCCGGGATGGCCCTTGGGGTATTTTTCCGTGGGTCGTCTATTTCTGCTTCGAGCAGAAATTCTTCTGGTTCGGGCCCCATCCTTGGATCGAGGTCGTCGCGACTTCTCTTTCTGCTCGTTTTGTTATTTAAAATTTCACACTACTTTTCGCTATATATTACAAGTATTTGTTTGCTAGATATTGGTGCGGAATTTAAACGAGATGAGGAATAAATCAAACAACCCCTTGCATCAACTTGGTCACCTTTGACGGTGCCGACCAGCCCACTCTTGGTGGGAAACTTTACACAGAAATAAAAAGTTGAGGATGCAGCCTCAAATTCATGTTCAAATGGCCTCCCGAGGAATCCATTATAGGAGCTCGGGAGGTCGACAACTAAAAAATCTAGAATCCTAGTGACCCTAACTTTTTCATTTAGAGTAGAGACTAATTCTACGGTAAGTCGGATCATTCTTGCCGGCTTCACGGTCGCGTCCCCGAAGCCTTTCACGACATGGTCACATGGAGTGATGTATGCGTTGTAATCTCCGAGCTGGTCCAGGGTCTTCTTGAAAAGTATGTTGCAGAAAGCCCCTCCATCCACTAGCAAGCGGCATACGGTGGTGCCCATGATATTGGCTCTGATCACCAGTGGGTCGACATTGGGGTAGACTACCCCGGCCTTGTCCTTCTCGCCAAACTCGATCGTGCTAGTCTCTTCTCCTATTGTGAAGACGGGTAGCACCATCTTCCTGGCATTTTCAATCTCTCTTATCTCTGCCTTCAGCCGTCTTTTGGATGAGCCGGTTGATGAAAGTCCCCCTGTCGTCCCTAGTGGGGACAAGGTATGTATCACGCGACCTCTCGCCCCTTCTGGCATGGGTGGTACTGGTCGTTCCCCCTGGCCAGTATTCCCCGGAGCCAGCTCTTCCTGTGGGATTGCTTGTTGGCGACCTCTCTGAGCTCGATCCTGATCCTTCTGAGGTCGCTTGACAAACTCGTCCAGTAATCCATCCTCGTATAGCCTCCAAAGCTGGGGGAGTAGATCATTGCACTCGCTAGTATAGTGCCCAATTTGATCGTGGAAGTGGCAGTACTTGTTGGGGTTTGCCTTCCCCTTGTTCTTGATCGGACGAGGTGGGATAAGCAGTTCTCGGTCCCTGATCTGATTATATACGTGCCCGGGCGTCATGCCAAGCACTTCCATCAATTTTACCGGGATATTTTCTTCAAAAGGTTTGAAGTTGCCAGGTGCCTTGTAATGACTGCCGGCTTTCTTAGAGCTTTTCTTTGGGTCAGCGACCTCTTTGCCATCGGAGAGTCTCGATTCCAGAAGCTCTGAGACTTGGATGAGGTCGCTAGCTCGCCTCCGAAAGTCATTATAGCTGATCGGGTATTCAGTGGTCATCCACCGCCACAGCTTGGTTCCCTTCTTGAGACCAGAGACGGCCCCGAGCACTTTGGCCTCATCCCTGATCGGATCCCCTTCGAGTATGAGCATGTCGATCCTTTTGATGTAGGATCGATCTGACTCATTGTCGGCCTGTTGGGTGTTCATAAGTCGCTGCCTAGTCGCAGGCCGCGGGGCCAAGACCGTGAAATGGGTCAGAAACAGCTTGGCGAGCTGTTCGAAAGTTTCCACTGAGAATGGTGGCAACGAGGTGAACCATTGGTGGGCCTGGTCGCTCAAAGTTAGGGAAAAT
Organism: Stenogyne calaminthoides; assembly: GCA_037126765.1. Taxonomy (NCBI): domain Eukaryota; kingdom Viridiplantae; phylum Streptophyta; class Magnoliopsida; order Lamiales; family Lamiaceae; genus Stenogyne; species Stenogyne calaminthoides. The sequence goes on from JBBCBC010000024.1 coordinate 24,493,074, forward strand.
AAATAGCACTTCGTGGCATCCGTCGCGCCCATGGAGGCCATGTAGGAGTTATATACTTGGCCACGTGGACCCTTGGGTCCGTGCTTCCACTGTAGCGATCTAGGGCCGTCGTGTTGATTTTTCGCTGGGTAGGTGCCAAAGTGACTGTGGTCCCGAGGGGGGAGTCTGGAATGATAAGGTTATGGTCTGCCCCCATCGGGCTACCTTGGTTTTCAGCTCGCTCGAGAAGTAGCTGGACCGTCTTGGCCAGTGCGTCGATTTTGATATCGCGATGGTCTTTGGGGGGTAGGTCGTTCATGGATTGTCCTGGCGAATTGCCGACCCCCTCGGCGGTTCATCATGATGTAAGTTTAGAGCTATGGCCAGATTTCGCTCCATCTGGTCGACGGGGCGGGGCTGAGATTGCGCCTCGTCTTCGATGGCTATTGGGGCCTTCTGGGCATCTTATCTCCCAAGTTGGTCGAACACGTTGCTTGACCCTGCTGGCCTTTCTAGGAGCCTGCGATTCCGAAAATGATTGCGTGTTTCCTCGGATCGTACGCCAGTTGGCTTGTGGAGCGCCCTTTCTCGACTAGAGCATTCTTGCCCTTAGAAGTTCCTGGATTGGGTGCCGCTTTCTTAGCTGGCGGCTGTTCGTCCTCGTCATCAAAGGCGAGGCGTTTCTTGTGGAGGATGGCCAACACGGCCTTCGCGTCCTCCAGTGTCTGCACGAGATTCCACCAGTCAGGGGTGGCCTCTAGAATGATGGGGTGAGATCGCTGTGAGCTCTCAGAGGCCTCGACACCGTCACCGTGGTCTGTCTCGTTTCTGGTAGTGTTACCTTGGTTGATCGCCATTGGTAAGGGATAGGTTTTCTGTGGATTTTTCAGCAAATTGACAGAGTGTTTCCCACAGACGGAGCCAATGTTGTGACCTAGATTTTACGTCTAGGGCAACGTGATATTATTGAATGGGATCAACTAAGTAACAAAGAACACATATGAAATATACGTAGATTTGGTTACCCAGTTCGCCTTTTGAAGAAGACTACGTCTGGGGGAGCCCAAGCCAGGAGTATTTTATTATATTTTTTGCCTAAGAGTACTAAGATTTCGTCTCTTTACAATGAGTGATACAAGTTGTATTTATAGAGCAGAAATTAGGGTACTCTCCTCCGTGGGCCTCCTTCAATGGGCTTCCCAAGCACCCAGCCGCCAGAGCTAGGGTTTTATCGGTTAATCCCGTGGTTTCCGCGTCTGGATACACTTGTCTTGCTTACCCCGCGATATCCGCTCTTTCAGTTACTCGTATATTTGCTATAAATAGCTGTCTGAGGTCGCTTCCGACTTGTGGTCTTTCCCAAAGTCGAGTGCGAACTTCTTGTTCCTTCTAGAGCGACCTTCTTCAGCCTCTAAGTCGCTGCGCGACCTTCTTTATCTTTGAGGAAGTCGCTCCGCAGCCTCCCGATTCCTACCGAAGTCGCTCTACCCGATCTCCTCACCGAGTAGGATTATTCCATGGTACAACATCTGACTAGCCGATCTTCTGATCTTCTAGTTTTCTGATCTTCTTCAAGACTTAACCTATACATATTGAGTTCCCCCTCAATATGTGACCTATCTATTACATCAGTTGTCTATACATCTCAACTGGTCATCCTAACCTGATTTCTAATTCATCAGTCAACTAATAGGTCTGACTGGTCCTATTACAACCTGTTTTGGAACTACCATCAAAATTACCAATTTCCCAACACGAACTACCTCCATTCACTGGATTTTCTCTATTGAATTCCAACACGAACCCCTAAGTGTGCAAAAGGTATTTCACCAAGGACACACCCCAAGATTGCTGCCATTTCTTCAATTCTGTTTCTTTCCACGTTGAAGCCCATCAAGCTGCATTTGTCCAAGTTATTCTTTAAGCCCGAGAGGAGTTCAAAATTCCTGAGAATTCTCTTTATTGCCCAAGCATTTTCGATACTCGTCGAACCCATGAAAATAATTTCATCAACATATTGTAGATGTGACACTTTCACTTTCTCTACCCCGATTTCAGCCGCCTCAAGCAAGTGCTCATTCGATGCTTTGGAAACGATAAGACTTAGCCCTTCGGCCACTAGGAGATAAAGGAATGGGGATAATGGATCCCCTTGTCTGAGCCCTCTTTCCAATTTAAACTCCCCTGATGGACTCCCATTAACAAACACCGAGGCATGAGCACTGGAAACACTCTCTCTGATCCACATCCTCCACTTATCGCAAAAGTTAAACCTTTCAAGCATCATATCCAAGAAGTCCCAATCCACAAAATCATATGCTTTAGCAAAGTGGATCTTAAAACAGATTCTCTTCACCTTTTTTCTTTTAGCTTCTTGTATGGCTTCATTGAGTATGACCACCTCATCAAGTATATTTCTCCTACCTACGAAGGCACTCTGATTTTCCGAGATAAGTTGGTCCATCACCTTGCAAAGTCGCGCTGCTAGGATTTCTGCTAAGATCTTGTAAGCACAACCAATAAGTGATATTGGCCTAAAGTCGGCTAGGCACGAGGCGTCCTCCTCTTTTGGGATGAGGGCAATAAACGATGGATTCAATCCCCGAACTAGCTTACCGTGCTCATTGAAATCCTCAATTATTTGAATGAAGTCGGTTCGGATTTCTCCCAACATTCCTTTATGAACTTGAAATTGAACCCATCCGGTCCCGAGCTCTTTGAGTTCTCACAACTGCCAATTGCATTAAGCACCTCTTCTTCAGAAAAAGGGGTAGCTGACATCGTATTGTCCTCCATAGAGAGCTTCTTTGAAAACAACTCATTTGCTAGTGAAAGCCTGGAAAAGTGTGAGCTGTTGAAATGGTTTTTGAAGAAGGCCAGCACACCATTTTTTACTTCCTGAACATCATCGGTCCATCTACCGTCAAGAGTAAGACCGTGTAATTTGGTTTTCTTTCGACGGAAATTTATGGCCCTATGGAAGAACTTTGAGTTGACGTCACCTTCTCTAAGCCAACAAATTTTTGCCTTTTGTGCCAGGAGGCCATTTCTCTGTTTAAGCATTTGAATAATTATGTCGTCGTCACCTTCCTTTGCAATGCTTCCTCATCCTCTAATCCGAACAAATCATCCACCATATCATTTTTGTGAATGTCATCTTTCAATTTTTTGATTTTCTGGTCCATGTTGTCAAAGACTTCCAAGTTCCAGATTTTTAGACCTTCCTTGAGTCGTTTCAGTTTCTCTTTCACTTTGAAACTGCCCCATCCCTCCACATCGTAACTAGACCACTTGCTTGCCATAAAAGACTTGAAATCAGAATGTGCACACCAAGCGTTGACAATCTAAACGGTTTTGGACCCCAATTTACTTCTCTATAATCAAGTAGGAGGGGACAGTGATCCGACACCGTTTAGTGAAGCCCTTTAACATTTCCACTTGGTCATCTTGTTACCCATTCATTGTTCAGAAGAAACCGGTCGATTTTGCTCTTACATCTCCCATCAGGTTGATACCATGTGAAGCTTCTCTCAGACAATGGCATATCCAGTAGATTTGAGTCTCTGATGAATCCATCAAACCCCATCATCTCATTTGAAATGGAGCTATTGCCGCTGCCACACCTCTCACTCGGTATTCTTATCGCGTTGAAATACTCTGCTAAGCAAACACACCAATTTTCCTTCTGTTGGACTAAAACTTGTAAACGTTCCCAGAGGTCTACTTTCTCCACAAACTGATTTGAGGAATAAATATTGACTATGCAACATCTGGTATTTTCAGTCCCCCAAACTCCTTCAACAATTACTGCCCCCACCATATCCCATACATTAGACATTGTCAATTTCTCAGCATTCCATAAACTCAGGATTCCCCCAGACCTACCTTCTGCCTGCCTAGTTGACACCCAAAATTACCACCTCCCCAAACTTCTCTACATACCTCCAGCGTAATATTTTCAGATTTTGTCTCTTGCACACAACAAAAATCAACATTGTATTTTCTGATCATACTATTTATTTTCTTTTTCTTAACACTACTCCCTATCCTTCGAATATTGTAAGATAAAATCTTCATGGAGAACTTACAATATTTTTCACCTGGTCTTTCTCTGAAGCGGCTTTGTTTTCAGCTTCCATGACTGCTCCAATAATCTCTTCCTCGTGGCCCTGATATGAGATGCCGATTGATTTTTCGAGGTTCCACGTCTTGAGAGCCTCATCCCGTATGATCTGTGAGATGCTATCTTCCACCCCCTCCTGAGAGCTTCTTTGTTGCCCCACTTTGTCGTTATTTAATTCTTCTTCTAAAGCCATCGAATTAACAAAGTTTGACCACATTTTCCTTTCCTCTTTCTTCTTCATCGATTTTGTTTTTATTTTTCCCCCAGCTTTCGACACTGCTTTGTTGATTCTGTTTTGGGATGGAATTGCCGCCTTTTGTTTCTTTTTTTTGCCTTGTGATTTAGCGCAAGGTCCAAATCTTGAGGAGGCCGAAGGTCGATTACCGTGATTATCTTATGGATGGCCCCCATCGGATGGAATTGCTGGTGCTACGCCATCGACCGGACCTCCCAAGGTGATAACTCTTTCAATCTGTGATGAATTACCGTCTTTAACTTTCTTTCTGATATATACATGCACTTCATATATTGTGTATAATTTTATAAAAATCACCTACCATTACCATCTTCACCTATTATATATAAAAAGACAAAAACTCATATGAAACGGTTTCATACATGAAACAAAGTACAAATAAGCAAAAAATATATTCATCTATATATACATATAATTGGTGATTTTTATAAGAGGCACACTTGATTTAGACGGTTTTACGATGAGACGGACATAAATTGGGCATTGACAATTTAACATTTTGAAAGAGTTTATAATCTTAACATGCATATTTAACATTCTCAGTTCTGCTCATACAGTAAGTCTTGCAATTTATGCATATATTAAAGAGTAATCATTAGAAATAGTAAAATTGTCAAACCCAAAAATCAAAATTGCTTACTCAAAGTAGAAGTTGAAAAAAGAAAGAAAAAATAAAAAGACACGTGTTATATGATTGCGATATTTCACTTTGTAGAGAAGAAGTTGGGCTTTGTAGCCATGTGCAACAACCAATAATATTTTCCGGTTTTCTGTTATTTTTCGTTTACTTTGCCTTCACAATTTAAAAAATCAATAATTTTTTTTATTCTAAATCTATATTCAATGCATCATATATCAAATTAATTATTCTTTCGTAATTTTTAATTTGATATGCATAACCTATTTTTTTTAATTACATATGAACATGAATTTTATTGCGTTTAGAGTGTTTGTTTTAATTGATTTTGACTATATGATTTGATTGTGCATGCTTTAATTAAATTTGAATGACTGGTTTTCGAATTTTTGGTGAGTTTAATGCATAATTAAAAATTATATAACTAATTAAAAAATGTGAAACATTCATATATGTCACCAATCTCATAAAATTCAAAATGAGTAAAGATCAATAGGTGTATGGAAACAAATATATTTAATTAGGATTTTTTTCACACTGCACCGTGTCAGATTAAAATTTATTAGAATTCGTCTTTTGTAAAATAAAGTTGCTATACAACTAATATAAGTAGTACTACTTCCGTCCTCTTTTTGTTTGATTTCACTTTTAACTCATGTTTTAACGATCGAATTATTTATTAGTATATAAAATAATAAATTAACTTTTATGAAAGTGTGTGATAGATTAGGAATAGAACTATAATATAACACCTTAAAAATATTTTTATCATTTCAAATACTAATAAAAAACTCGCTCACTAAAATACGAACAAAATAGTAAATAGACAATCTAAAACTGAACGGAGGGAGTACTATTTTTAAACGAAATAAAAAATATTGATAAGTTAGTATATTAAAGAAACAACTAAACACTATTTAAATTAAACACAAAATGAAAGAATAAATCAATTTCACATAAGACTTTTATTAATTTATTAAGAGTAAGTTTCCGTGAAATTTGTTTAAATGAGTATGAAACTAATGTCATTATATAATTATAAATAATATTATAATACTTATCAATTAGACTATAGTTCTTATAAACTAATAGTATAACATTAACTCTTATAAGTATTTTACTTATAAAATAATTATTACTAATTTATAAATATAATATATTTAATTTCATATCATGAACAAAATTTATAAGAGAACTTGTGATCTATTAATATAGTAACCATGCACCGAATGAAATAATTATTTCTAGTTTAATAAAAATTTCCTTTCATTTCGAAACTACTTTACTATCACAAATTATATAGGTGCATTCCTCTCTTCATTTATCTAATTCGGACTTTCTTTCTTGAATTATAAGCAACATTATTGATTTCCGGCCCATTTTCTTCAACAATAGATGCTGAATAATTGAAACTTTCAGATGCATTTTTTGACCATGACCATCTGTTTTTCACATTTATCCTATATATGAGGTACTAGAAATAAAGTAAGTGTCCTATGTAGTAATATATATAGTATGCTCTCTCTAATTTATAATTTACATCTCTCTAAAATAAATTTTAGGTTCTAAATCTCTAATAGTAGGCTCTCTCTAATTTATAGTTTACATCTCTCTAAAATAAATTTTAGGTTCGAAATCTATAAGATACGATAAATTTATGAGATAGATCACCAAATATAAAATTTTGTTCTAATTTAAAATGAGCTTCGCACTAATGGATTGTGGGTTATGGTCCACTGAATTAATCGATTTTTGGTCGGATATTGAGTCATAAAACAAACAGTGTCTAATATTTTAGTTTACTCTCTACATATAAATCTTTGACAAACTCACCATACAATTCAAATATAATTTTTGAGACATTCTTATTATCTCCAAACAATTAACTTCGTATTTTGTAAGCTCAATTAGTAGTTTATAATCAAACAAATTTAAAACATTTTAAATAGTTTCAGCTAATTACCCCCACCCCACCACACATAAAAAAAAAATCCCCCAAAATAAAATGATATAATTTTTTTTAAAACAGAAAGAGGAAAAAAAAAGTAATTAAGTGCTTGATTGGTAGAAAATTAGCAATGACATAAGCTTACGACATATATATAGATCGTAACGACGCATGTAACACTTATGTCATGAATTCTAAATTAATTGAGGGACCACAGAATATAAAATAGAGGACACACTGAATTAATTCAAATAATACATTTAAATATATGTATTGTTTTGAATTCTTGAAACTTGACACCATGATATATTTTCAAGCCGTTGTTCTGATCATTTGTGCAAAATAATATTAAATATTCAGAGTTTGTCGTATGCAGAGTTAACCTTACTACGATATGACGAGGTGATTTCGTTAATAATTAAATATTTATTTAGGAACATAATTTATAACATTGGACAGACCGACTTAAAAAATTGCGTAGTACACCAAATTAATTTGTAAATTATCACAAGAGTCCACTCGAGGCTAATTTTAATTCTTGGATTGAACGTCAAGTCAAATTCACCTAGTTTAAATATGAAAAATTAAGATTCGTAATGATCTCTATATGATGAAACATTCATGCAGAAAAAGATTTTAAATATGTATCTGCACAGAGTTGTTAGGTGGAAACGATGGGTAAGTCAGGACGGGTTTGAGTAATTTTATTGAGACTAGTTGACAGTGAAATTGATTTTTTTTTATGGATATGACTTTTTAATTATCATAATTAATATTTTTTTATAATTAATATAAGTTACATTATTCAGTTATTACTACTAATACCTCATGTGATAATGTAAGTCACATCATTTAGTGTTATGAGTAATACCCTTTAGTAAAAGTCACATCTTTCAGTTATTATAATAATACCCTTTAGTAGAGCGGGTCTCATATGCATCCGGGTGCACCGTGCACTCGTAGTGTATTTTAGAAATGTGCAACTATACAAAACAGAATCGTGCAACTATTCAAAACAGAAGCATGCAACTATGTTCCCATATTAACTGTTGCACTTTTTTGTGTAAATAAGTTGCATTTTTCAGCATAACAAGTTGGAGTGGGTCTCATGTACACCCGGGTGCACCGTGCACTCATAGTGCATTTTAGAAGCGTGCAACTATACAATACAAAAACGTGCAACTATTCCAAACAGAAGTATGTAACTATGTATCCATATTAACGGTTGCACTTTTCTGTGTAAATAAGTCACACTTTTCAACATAACAAGTTGCACTCTTCTAAAATGTACTATAAGTGCACGGTGCACCCGGGTGCATACAAGACCTAACCTATTAATATAAGTCACACTTTTAAACTAATTTTATAAATTATATTTTGACTTTAATTAGAGTCATCTCACGTATTTATTTTTATTACTTACTTTTACTTGTTATTAAATTATTTATTAATTGTTATTGAATATGTACACGTATGTTGAAATACGTACCCGTTTTGATATTCATAAAAATATAAATTATATTAAAAAAAATTACGAAAATAAATGGATATTATTCAATCGATAAAGGAAATAGTTTCTAATTGAGCCGTGTGATGAACACATATGACGTTCTTTTTCTAGACAATACCTTGTGTGTGGATCCAGCCCACGGCAATTTTTTTATTTTTTTATTGAGGCACTTTTATATGAGACAATCTTATAGTGAGACGGAACATAATTAAGGCATGACACTTTAATATTTTATGAGAAATGAATATTGATTTGTGCTAAAATGTACACCATTGTCCCATATCACTTTTTTTTTTCATATCAATATTATGTATAAAAATTATTAGTATTGTGTATAGAAAATATCATTTTATAAAAAGTAAAATATATTTAAATAATGATAATTTTTGTGCACGAAAATAATAATTTTAACGCATGACATTAATGTAATTCATGTATATATAGACCTAATTTATAAGAGCGTTACTCATTTTTTTTTTATGTAAGTTACCTCTTTGCAATTCCTAAGCACACCCATGTCACATAAGATGTGCATGAAAGTAACACTAGGTTAATGTAATAAGATTGAGGATATTGATCTTCATGGGAATATATCAGTACCTAAAATGTAAGAAAACAATGAAAACCTATGATTTAATTAGTAAATAGCAATGAGCCAATTAATATATATATATATATATATATATATATATATATATATATATATATATATAATATCCATATCGATAGTTAAAAAAATAATAAACCTTTAAAATTTTAAAATGAAATGAAATTTCATGGAGTATTAGTTAACTTTCAAATACGTCAATTTTTATTTAACCTAAATATTAATACAATATTTTACTTATTGATCACATACAAATTCAAAACAATAATTATATAAACATTAAATAAAAATTACTTAGCATGACACTACAATAGGAGTCGTATATATAATTTATGATACGATACACTAAGAAATATTATATATATTTTAATAAAATTATTGTCTTTACAAGATTTTATGTATTTCTGAATTGTCGAAGCTAAAATTAAGTTATCCATATTCATCAACCTATAACTCGAGAACTTTGTTGGGAGTAATAAAATGAACGTGCAACATACGCTCAAAATATGAGAATGTCAAGTATGAATATTTTATTAATGTATATTCAAGAATCGATCCGCAAAATTGTTTAGAATATTCTTTGTACGTAATTGATGAACTTAAATTTAATATATATAATAACTAATGTAAGATCAATTTATATTGATTCTTAGAAAGAGAGAGAATGAGAGGTTGCTATCAAGGTAGCACGTGAGAAGACTAACTGACCATTTCTTGACTTTTAGAGCAAAGTAAAAGTATCTTATAATGACTTTTATCAGGAACAGTGGAGGCTCATTGGTCGAGACAAAACTTGGACGAAATGGAATAGCTCAATCAGTTTGGAACACCACTATGTATACTATGAGGTAAAGGGTTCGAGTCGTTGTTTGTCCGATTTAAAAGAAAAAAACAAAATTTGGTGTAAATTCAAGTTCAACTGAACGAAAAACTCTATCTCTGCAATTTTATTATTGGTCTATTATTATGTATGCATATTATTATTGTCAGAGATGGATCTAGGGGGGCTGTCGCACAGTCACAACTTTTGAGATTTATAATTTTCTTATTATATATATATAAATTTTTGTATTTATACTATAAATTCATAAAATTGTATCATTTAGCTCCTTATTGGATTATTAAAAATATTTCTCCCTTTATATTATGAAAAATTTTGCCCTTTTTTTTACTAAATTCTAAATCCGTTCTGTTCTCGAATTCACTGTTATACACAAACTCTCTGTCATTGTTATATATAAATACTATCATGATTTAATTTAAATAGTAATATTATCCACACGTAACAATGATAAAGGTATTACATAAACATGATTCATAAAATTGTTAGTCTTTTCGGAAAATAGTGAAGTTTTAAATAACGTGCCAAGTTGATTTTGATGGGGTCATTTAGTGATCAAGTTGATTTTGCAATTTGCATGGGGTCACATTTTGCGATCAAGTTGGAGAAAAACGATACGTCCAGGTTGTTGCGTAGCTACTAGCTTAGTGGGGCCAACCAATTTCAATTTTCAATTTATGGGGAATGCATCTATTAACATCAATAATAGCTGTCTCTTGTTTTTCGCTTTTCACTTAATTAATAATTAATACATATATCCTTTGAAACGATCAACTTGTTGTGGATTATTATAATTAATTTAAAGAGGCTTAATTTAAGACTTTTTAAAGGTAAAGTATGCAACTGCAATCAGATAAATATTTGTGTGCAAGAACGGAAAGAAATGCATGGTGAATTAAGTAATTATTTTTCTTGAAACCTTATTCAATTCTTTATTAAATTGTCAAATTATAATTAATGATAACAAATACAAATAATATTAATAATAACAAATACATCCATATATATTTTTTGACAAAAATATATGCAAGACAATCTTATAATAAAATGATTCTACGTCAAATTAACAATATTCATTCAGTATTAAAATGTCATTCCCAAATTATTATATATCTCAACATTAGAGATCTCGCGCAAAACATACTCTATTTGTTTTACTCCCAGCGTACACAGCTGTCAAAACCCAGCACAAGAATATTGATGTTTAATGATAACAATCATATCATTATATTTCTTTAGATAAACATCTTTGGCGACAAGAATGATTTTTAATGATGTCAAGGCTCATTATTAAATATCGTTTCTTATCATTAAAAACTTTTAGCTTATGACATTATAATAAAACAATTATTATCATTATTTAAGGGCTAAGTCCTGTATATATCATGTGAACCGTGCAATTTATAGTACATTTTGGTATCATGCGACTTGTTGCACTGAAATATGTAATTTATTTACACTGGACCGTACAACTATTAATATGATAATTAAACAAGTTGCACGATTCAATATAAATAAATTTTATATTTTAATGCAGTAAATTGCATATAAAATATACTATAGAGTGCATAATACACCTGGTGCATATCAGACCCATTCAGAATTAAAAGTTTGTTTGGCAGTGGGTATGGATTTTATATTATAGAGTTAATGATGTCCAAAAAATATACATGTTTTCCCATTTCAGTTAACCTAAAATCTGAAAAAATTAATGCTTAAATTTGAAGCTTTTGACATTTATTTTCTTTAATTTTATCATTTAAAGAAGAGTTCTAGTCAAAATTTTCTTAATCTGCAATTTGCTAGACAATCTTTCAATTAAATTTGTATTAACTATCATATTCTTATAAATATTTGTTTTTATGAGCACTATATATAAAAATGATAATTTATATAAGAGTGGTGTAAATATATATGGAAAAAAACTTATATGCAATATTGCATACAAGTGATATGTGCAATTGAGCCTTTTTTTTTCTCCCGGGTCAAGAGGATGGGTTAGGGCATATTGCTGGTGGGCTAATGAGCTTTCTTCATCTTCTTCGCGTCGTGCAACATGGGCGCTGTTAGGTTTCTTCTTCTTCCTCTTCTCTTCAGATTGTTGGCGGATCTCACGGGTTCTTCTTCTTCGTTCGTGTCCTAATTTCTTGTCCAATTTAATTTTCTTCAATTCGCTCCGATCACTGAATAAAATCAGGTTGTTCAATTTAGTTTTTGATGTGGATTTTGCGAGAAGAAAGGAGAATATGTGTGTGGTGTTTGAATTACTCCTCAACACAAAGTGTGTGCTGAAATTCAGATCCTTCTACACTATTTTCACACTGTTCTGTAAATCTGTAATTCTAGACTGATGATTTTTTCGCGTTTTTACTGGTTTTTGTTCATATGGTAACACTCATTTTGTTCATGTAGTAACACATCAAGCTGTTCTTTAAATCTGTAATTTTGGATTGAGGATTTTTTCGCGCTTGTACTTATTTTGTTCATGTGGTAACACTCTTTTGCTCATATGGTAACACTCATTTTGTTCATGTAGTAACACATCAAGTTGTTCTTTAAATCTGTAATTTTGGACTGGGGATTTCTTTTCGCGCTTGTACTGGTTTTGTTCATGTGGTAACACGTTTTTCTTCATAGGGTAACACTTTTTGTTCATGTAGTAACACATGTTTTTTTAGTAATATGTAACACTGTTCATAAATCGTCGTAATACTATTTGAATACTCATGTGTTACCATATGAACAATAATGTGTTACCTTGTGATCCATGTTACCTTATGAATATTTATGTGTTACGATATGTTTTATTACGTGTTACGTAAGATATGAAGTTTTTTCAATATAACAATGTAGTAACACTTATACATAAATGTAGTAATACACAAAATTTTGACAAAAAAATAATAATAATTATGTGTTCAGTAGAAATCGAACCTGCTACCAAATTAATTAACAAAGAACCTGAACCACTAGACTACAACACACATTTGATAAAGATATACTTCTATAAATACATATTCGATCTCGTCAACCTGAAGCCTAATGTCCGCGCACTGCCCGCACCCAACCCGGCCCGCCCCTGTTGACCTGCGAATTTTGACCATTTTTTCCTTATTTATGTTATATTGCACATAACACTAGTGTGCAATATTTCACACAAGACCTTCTCATATATATGCTAGCATTAATTTACCAAGTTATATATACATGACTTATGAATTTTATGTAAATTCCATGAAATAACATTTTAAAGATAAGTAAAATTTATATACTAAAGTGGACTTAAATACTAAAATAAAGTGCTCTCTGTCTATCAAATGAAAAACTTCCTTGAATATATATTAGATTGTATATATAAAATTTAACATCATATTGTTTAAAAGAAATAGTTTGTTTTAAATAAATACTAATATTTAGTTTTTCACTGAAATAAGTTAGTAAAAAATATAATTTGTGCTTCAATTACACCGTGTAATTAATTTTTATGAAATAATTATTAACTTATTAGATTATATATAAAAATATAATTGTATATAGCTTCTTTGTTTTTAAAGTATGAAAGTAGAAGAGTAGAATAAAATTATAGGATGGTTCTTTTTTTAGTCTTATTAGGCTGGAGTCCCCTGAGAAGCCTTTTTGGCCAGAAATAATTTGCAATTAACTAATATATACTTGTCATAAAACTAATTGAGTTCCACTTTGTATCACTTTTGATTGATTATGTTCATATTTAATTCTCTACTTTATATATACAGCCAATTTTACACTATTCTTTATTGCATTGTGCACCTGGCAAACCTCGACAAATCTCTTTTGAATTCTATTGCTAATTTTACGAGATATAAAATTATATATGTATACCTTTTTTCTGTTATATGTTATAATTGTGGTGCATTAAGAAGTTTTTCAAACATAACAAATAAAAATTAAAATCTATTGAAACTTATGAATTTTATAAATTGAATTGCAAGATTGTCTTACTATAACACAATCAAAAATTTATTTAAGTTAATAATTATATAATATAACTTATATTAATTATAAAATCTATACACTATAAATAACCCCTGGAGTTTACCTAGTGGTGTATATTTGAAATTTAGAAGTATGATCATCTTTAGATTTCAGGTTTCTCAGGTTATACTCCCCAAAGTGCTATCAATTCATGAGATTGATCGGTCCATACACATTATAAAGTGGAGCCCCGCTAATGGACGGTGAGTTATGGTCCCTGGATTATATATTCTGGTCCCCTGAATTACATGTGCTTCTGTTGGGTCTCCTCTAACCCCTAGGGATTGACATGGTGTATATTTGGAACTTAGGAGTATGCTGGTTCGAATCCCCCAAAATGCCATCAATTCTTGAAATGGACCAATCGATACAGAATCCTGCTCTGATTTGAAGTAAGACTCCCCTAATAGACGATGAATTTTGATCCACTAAATTATATATGTGTTCGTTGTGTCTCCTCGATCCGACCCCAAAAGGCCGGTAGAGTTTAGTCCATAAGTGAGAAATAATATAAAAGAATAATATTAATTAATTAATTTCACAATTTTTTTATAAATTCTGACTTTTCGGAAAATTCTTTAACATACCATCATCATTTTCATGTTTTTGACAGGAATCAAATCTTTGCGCCAGTAATATGCAATAATTGGCAAGGCATGACGATCAATGTGCGTGACCATGAGATTAGTTGGCTAATTTGAGGGATTCGGTTGAGACAATTAATAATAATTCATTTGGAATGTATATGGGGTAGGGTGTGTCTTGTCGTTTACTTTGAATTAGATAGACCTATAAGTTTTGGGTAGATTACCAAAATATTCTTGAGGTTTTTAGATTGTCATAAAAAGAATTAAGTTGATCGAAAATTAAGTATTTCCGTCCCAACTCTTTTTTTACGGTTACTTTTTCTCATATTTTAGCAAACTAATTTTATTATTATAGTATTTGAAATGATAAAGTAATTTTTAAAATAATTACTTTATTATTTCAAATATTAATAACAAAATTTGCTCATTAAAACACGAGAAAAAAAAATCAGTGTGAAAAAAAAATTGAAATGGAGAGAGTATATTTGATCCAGAAATGTAAAGTAATTTTATCTATGACATTAATTAGCATCGATCGATTATTTCATAATTTATCTCAGTTAATGGACTTTGCAAATTTTGTGAAGGGTACTTGAGAGTTTGGTGAAATCACACTGAATTCTTTAATAATTTTTGAAAAAAAATTATTATTTAGGTCCCATAATATTTCTGTAATTTATTTTTGTCAAAAAAAATTTAACAAGTTAATTTTGGTCACATAACTATCTTGATTGTTCAATTTTAATCTCATTTTCGCCCAAAAATATAAAATTGTCTTTTTATTTTTTTATTATCATGAGCAAGTCACGTATCGGTTAAAATTATGGTTTTCCAAGCTCGTAGTTGACGTGGACGCTAAAAACTCATTTTTCTGCACTTAGGATAAATTTTCTTGTTCTTTGTATTTTTTTTTAAATAAACTTTTCTTTTAACTGACAATGTCTACATAAACTACGAGTTCGGAAACCCGCAATTATAACTGATCATGTGACTGGAGAATGATCGAAAATGACAAAATTTATATTTTTCGACAAAAATGGAGTTAAAGTTGGACGATCTAAATAGTTAGGAGATTAAAATTGAATAGTTAATTTTTTAGGAAGGAAAACAGATTACATAAAAATTATTAGACCAAAAGAAATTTTTTTCTGTTAGTAATTTGCACACAAATTAATCTAGGCGCTACTGACAAATTATATGTATGTATTTTAAAGGCAGGGCCGATCCTAGAAATTTTAGGGCCCGAGTCAATTTTAAAATTCGGCCCCTCATAATCTTTATGTATATAAATTAAAATATTATACAAATTAACTGTATTTTACAATTTAAAAGTTGAATAATAATTAATAACATCATAATATAAAATGAAGTATTTGCAAAGATTTTATTATGTGTATGCAATAGATTTCATCGTTTCACATTAATTGTTTGCCACTTTTGAGGTTTCTATAAAAATAAGATGCATAAAATTTTGATAAATTTTTCTTCCAATAAAAATAAAAGAGAGGAGAGAGAGTTTATGAAGGAATTTTTTTTTCATAATAATTTTTTTTAGGGTAAAATCAATAATTGAGAATTGCGAAAATATAGCAAAAATGATATTTATTTTTCGAAATAAAATTTATTTGACCAGATTTTATTCCAAAAAAATTGGAATAAATTTAATTATATGCATGCCATATATTTTAAGAGTTAAATTAAAAAGTTATGGACTTGTGGTGCTCAAATTTTATTTTGGATAAAGTATGGACTCAAAAATAAATTAAGAATTTGCATAAGGTGAGACTCAAACCCTAGACAAAATAGAATAAAACACTTGCTCTTTCCACTAAAATATTTCACAATACATTACTAATTTTTCAAATGTAAATATATAATATGAAAAATATATATATGCATATAAAATTTTGGGCACCCGAAAAATCGACAAAATTTTTGGGCCTGAGTCGGACGACTCGTCCGACTTAAAAGAAGCACGGCCCTGTTTAAAGGTATTTATATTATATTTTAATTAGTTTAGATAATATACTTTTATAAATGCGCACATGCATGCCAGTTTTTCGACGTATGCACTTTGATAACATGGAATACACCCAAAAATAAGATACGTTTTGTTGGAAAAGAATACTCCCAATGCAGTTTCACGATATATTACATGTTAATAATTTTTAATATATTTCTAGTAATGTCATATGATATTTTTTTTTAATGCAATTTGATCAATTACATGACTATTTTCCAGCAACCTACTTGTGAAAATTAGACAGTCAAAAGACTCAAAACTCATTAAAAAGATTGCAAGAATAACACTCATCAGGTTTATACATGAACTCTATTATTATTATGTGAAAAAATTATTAGTACTATTATGCACAAAATTTTCATTATTTAAAAATATAAAATCCGAGTTCATGGTGAATTCGGGTTCACACAAGTTTTTATCAAATTGCAAATAAATTTATAATATTCTGATAAATTTGTATTTTAATTAATTACAAACTTTGTCCGATAATTTTTTTTTTAACATCACTAACTTTGTCCGATAAATTATATTTTAACATCACTAACTACTAACTTTGTCCGATAAAAAAAAAAATTCCAAATACGAGCGTAGAACAAAACATCGAATTCGGTAATTGCTGACTAATAGCATGAAGTAATTAAGACGTGGGTTGACACAGTAACAGAGAAATGAAAAAATATTGTGAAATTTTAGGTTTCATAGGATACGACGTCGGCTGTATATGCAATTCAATCCCAACATTTGCACGAGTGGTCCCCAATTGTTATGCGACTTTTTTGTACCAATTTTGGTCCCTTCTTTGTGCTATGTCATGTATTTGAGAACCATGATCAATTGTGAATTTGTTTGCTTTGAGATTTTTGGTTTATTTATGTTATCAAATCAAAGTAAATGAATAATAGTGTTTGTAATGATTTAATTATCTATACATATCTAATAACAAATTGTTGGACCAAAATGTTGGGCAAAAAAATTGTTATAATTTTCTAATAAAATTTAAACATCTTAATAAATTTGTTGTAACTCAAATGGTATAACAAATAATTTTTTATTTTTTGTATGCAAAAAGTAAAAGGTTCAATTCCTTGTATCTACCACACATATATACTAATTATTTCTTGAATATTTTTGAAATTATTAATATTATTTTTAAATTTTTGAACTAGATTTATTTATACATATATAATAATAAAATATTATACCAAAAAAAAATCAACAAAAAAATTATTATAAAATTTTGAACTAAATCTATTTATACATATATAATAACAAAATATTATACCAAAAAAATCAACAAAAAAATTATTACAAATTTATCATAAAATTTTAAAATTGGCATTAATGATTAATAATATAAAATATTATATTTTACAATTGACATGGATTTTTTTTTAAAACCAGTTACTTCTTCCATTTTTTTTTTAGATTGATCATTTGATTTTGACACGGGTTTTAATAAGGAATGTCTTTATTAATATTTGAAGGTAATAAAATAGATTTTTAATAAGGGTATTTTGTCAATTTTAGTAAATAAGATAAAAAATAAGTTACTTTTGTATGTAATTATTAGTGACATGTGATGTAATTTAGTGATGTTTGTAAGGAGTAGCATGAACTATATAGTTACTTTATTGCTATTTTGAGTATGTGATAAAAGATGGACTTTTTGAATTTTGATCAATCTAAAAAAGACGAGGAGTATTATATATATGAAAATGTATAATTTATATACTTATTGGTATGATAATATTACATGATATTGGATTTAAATTGATTAGTCCAATTACCATAATTTTGTTGCATGAGCTATTGACATTAGACATAAATTGTTGAATAATTTTTAATTAAATTATTATTTGACGCTATTAGTTGAATTGTAAAATGGCACTAGGTTGGTTGTGATAAAGCTCGATTTATTTACGTATTTGTATGATTCTTTTACAGGATATAATATTTAAATTGATTAGTCCAATCATGGACGAATCCAGAAAACTTTCATGACGAGGGCACAAAAATAAATAATATAAAAATTAGATTCTCCTGTGAACCCAGGTTCACGTGAATTATATTTTTTTAGTGTCACGATTATGCATATATACTATCACTATCTTAAAAAATATTTTATTTTTTAAATAGTGATATTGCATATATATAACAGATCTACAACTTTTTTTTTGATGAAATATTTGCATGATTAACTAATTATAGAACTGTTAAAAACTCATTTAAGTCATCATATACATATAATATAAGTATTACTCCTAATAATTATAATATATAAAACATATACTTAAAAAAAATTATGGGGGCACGTGATCCCAACATAGGACATGTAGGTCCATCATTGAGTCCAATTACTATAAATTAATTGCATGTACAATTGACATTAGACCTTGAATTGTAAAACGATACTGAGTTGGTTGTGATGAAGCTCGGTACCCACATTTTTAAAAGAAAATACTACCCGAGACTAACTTAAGACAAAGAGTGTTGATTTCGGGAATGACACTGACTTCATCAGATAGTAAACTCTCTTTAACATCTTAGAAAAATAATTTTGACTAATGATATCTTATGATGTCACATTAATAAATAATATAGACACTTATTAAAAACCTTGGACTTTTTTAAGGAGGTCAATTTCAATCATGGGTAGTTATATGTTATCATGTTCAGAGTAACTAGAGGGGACAATTTGAAAATTTAAACATGCAGTGGGAATTGGAAAGATGATAATAGGTGATAATCAAAAGTGGTTTAGAAGGAATAATTCAAAATTGTAAAAAAGAAATACCCTTAAAATTACATTATTTAACAATGTAAATTTTTTAAGCAGTTGAAGCGCCACCCATTTCCCATGCCTGATTGCAAAGATATATTCATAAATCGTGCGTCGCATCGAAATGAAAAAAAAAAATATTAAAAAAATTTAAAAAAAATTATTCTTATTATTATAAATAAAATATTTTTTATAATTTATTTAACACAAAAATAAATACATTTCATATCATGTTCATTTTATACTCATCGCACGGGTGATATACTAGTTCGAGTAATAATATATACTCCTCCGTCCGTCCTGTTTTAAATTGTTCATTCACTGTTTGACTCGTGTTTTAACGATCAAATTTTTTGTTAATACATGAAATTACAACGTGACTTTTAAGGAGGTGTATGTGATAGATGAGGGTAGGACTATCATACTCCACCTTAAAAATCTCTTTATCATTTCAGATATTAATAGACAACTCGCTCGCTAAAACACGAGTCAAACAGTGAATGAACAATCTAAAACAAGATGGAAAGAGTAAGATTTAGATGATAAAGTGTTGAGGGAAATTAGATAAATGAATTATTCCCGATCCTCTCTACAAGTTCGGACTTTTAGATGAGACAGAATTCTCTCATGGTATCAGAGCTTAGGCTTGCCCAGGTCCTAGGTTCGATTCCTGTGGACACACTCCATCTATTTAAATTGTCCACTCGTTGGGCCTCCTCCCCAGAGAGCGGAGGTAATGATTCGGCCCATGAGTGAGGAGGAGTGTTGAGGGAAATTAAATAAATGAATTATTTCAGACCCTCTCTACAAGTTCGGACTTTTAGATGAGACGAAATTCTCTCATAAAGTTTTGTATGCACCAGTTACACTGTGCAATTTATGTGTATTTAAAGTGTGCAATTATTTTTCTTAAAAGTTAAACTTGTTCAAAAACAAGTTTAATATTTCAATGTAAATAATTTGAATATTCAGGAAAACAAATTGCACATTTCAAAAATACATTTAAACTACATGGTGCATCTGGTGCACTTGAGACTTAATCTATTAATATATATATGTGTATATTATATATATTTGGAAAAGGAAAAAGGAGTGAATAAGAAATGATATTATTATGGTTCAATACGATTTTAAATTCCCTTCTTGAGTCTCTCGAGCATGATTGTTTTAGGTTATAGTTGTGTGCTAAAAAAGTTTTTATTTGAAATTCTATGGATTTGTTAACTTTGGTAAATAGTAAAAATAGACAAAGTTTAGGATACAAATTTGAATGGTGCAAATTCATTAAAATAGGCAAGCACCAACCTCGCGGATCAATCCCAATTAAAATGAGTCATATAGCCGAAAATCAGGGATTGAAAATTTTACCTTTACAAATTAAATCTTTGCGATTGCAGGTAAAACAACTATTATTTCACCCATAAAAATAGGCTTGTAAAAACTCGTGGGTCATGATAAACGAGTTGTGTGTCAATATTACTTGTTTTGTCTAAACAATATTACTTGTTGATCTATATAACGTCCAACATTTAATATTGTTTGAATATAATATTATTCTTTTTAGGATTATATAGTATTACTGTTAAAAATAGTCTTTATTTTGCCTAATATTTTTGCCTAATATTTTTTATTTTTTTGAAAATTTGTAGAAAAAATGAAGAAAATATTTTCTTGAATTTTCTTGTAGATATTTTGTGGAAATAGATAAGTATTCTTGGAATACTTAATTATCCCATAAATTCAAGAAGTCAAATCTTGATTCCTATTGCTTTGTTATTTTTGAAAATTTAGGGAAAAGGGGAAGAGATATTTTTATGGAAAAATTTAATTAAAGAGAAAAGAATATATGAGATATATTCAAGATTTCTTGGAGACCAAGAAAAAGATTTTATTCCTTATTTTTCTCCTCAAAAAATGCCCCCCCTGTCCTATATATAGGAGATGAATCTTTCATTCCCAAGTGCAATTTCATGTGTTGGAAATATTAGAAATCCACAAAGGTGGTGACAAAAAATATTTTATTTTTATCTCTTGTTAAAATCGTTCGTGTGAATCCTCCCACCGGATTACGTTCATGGACTTGGGACATATTTGGGAAGGCTCTTTGGGTTGATCCAACGTCTCAACGGTTGTCTCTACAAAAGGCACGTAATCTCGTAACTCATATATTCCGCATGCTTAGGATTTACGTGGATTATGTGTACGCATGATTGTTTATTTGCTTATTAATTATTATGTTGAATTGATTTAGGATTAATTCATGTTAGTAATTAATTGATTAATTTAAATATGTATTTAAAATCCTTTCGAATAGATCCGGGCACTCATATTTTCCCAACAACTAGTATCAGAGCTCTGGTTTCGAGCTCTGACTTTTAAATTGTTATTTAAATTATGTTGGACATTAAATTGAAAATTGGATAGTAGAATTGCTAGATCTGTTTTGCAGGTATCCAATTGTCATGGTATTTACTGTGTTTAATTTTCATGAGTATGAATATTTTTTAATTCGACTCGTTCGGATTTATTTTTCTCGTGAGAAAATCCACGAGTAGATTAGGCTATTTGATTTGTTCAATGTAATAGACTAGTCTAGATTTAAGGTGTATTTATTTTTCGTTAAATAAATTGTAACCTGATCGAAGACGAAAGACGGAGGCGAGAGAGTAAAAATAGACTTCGAATCAAAGACGAAGGCGTGGCGGCGGCGTCGCCAAAACGTGCCAAAAGGGCACGCTGACGCGGACGTCGCTAAGTTTAAAGGTCATTCAGACGACGCTTAGGCGGGTCGGGCCGGGACGCGTCGCGGACTCGACGAACAATCTTGCGACGGCACGCAGCATCACAGTCTTGTGTGCAGGACCATCTTGAGCAGAGCGAACGGGAGGAAGAGGCGATATGGGCAAGGCCACAAGACGGCATCGTGCTTCCGTCGCCGCCGAGGTCGCCGAGAGGCGAAAGCAACGCTACGAGGTGCCCTAAGCCTGGGCGCGATAGCTTCGACTAAGCGGCGCGTCCGGATGCGGGCTAGCATCCCGACTGCGAGCTACTTGGCGTGGCGCTTCGAAGACGAATTTTTTTTTCGAGACGAACGAGTGGGAGAAATTCAAGACGACATTTCTTCAAGATTAAGCCAAGAAAAATCAAACCATGACAGTTGGATAATTTGTGCCCAATATGTTTATTTTCTGCTTTGCTTGATTTATTGTTGTCTTTTCTTATGCTTTATTTAATTAGTTTAAATGTGTTTGCATGAGAATTTCCCAACGAAAAATCTCAAATTCAAAAAATTACTAAGTATGTTTTAATAATTAATTTGGTTTCGAATCAAATTAATTTTGACTTCCATGATTTATTTTTTTGTAAAATCGTTTAGAGAAATTCCCCTACGGGACGGCCAAAAGATAACTTTCACATGAATAAATTCTCAAAAGGATGATTGTGAATTATTATTAGTGACGACGATGACCCTCCCAAGAGGCTCGATCAAAACGAAGTAGTAATTCTGTATTTAATCATGGTTATTACTTAGGTAAAAAATTGATATATATATACTTCACCGAAGTCCCTGTCAATTTTATATTGGTCAAGTGGCAGCCGACTATTAATTTTAAAAATTAAAGGTTTATAACTTTTCTTATTTGTAACCTGCTTGAATGTTATTTAAATGATGACCCTCCCAAGAGGCTCATTTAAATCTGTTTTGAGATGTTGGCTGATGCATGTTCATAATTTTTTGAGATTTTAATATGAATCATGTGATCGATTTGTGTGATTTTCTTTGTGTTGATCCGGATATTGACACAAGATGTATGCTTATTTTCAGTTTCATCATGTCGCAACCTTTTAATCCACTGAAATATATGCTCAAAGAAAACCAACTCACTGGTGAAAACTTTGTCATTTGGAAACATAATATGTTTTTTGTCCTCACTGCACAAAAACATCATTGGGTTCTTGGCGGACCAAAACCTGAAAAATCCACTGAAAGGTCATCAAATGCGGAAAGATGTTTGTACAAAGTCTGGGAGCAAGCAAACGAATCAATGAAACTTATAATCTTGACTTCATTGTCTGATGATTTAAGACTCATTCATGAGGGAGTTGATTCAGCTGCGGAAATTGTGCAAAGTCTTGAGGAAATGTTTCCCTCAGAGTGCTGCATGACCAAAGAGTTTCATCAAAATGGTGTGGAAACACTAAAGATGATCGAGGGAAAGCCCGTGAGGGATCACGTTCTCAAGGTAAGACGTTATTTTGAAAAACTTGCTTACCTCGGTACACGGTACTGTGATGAGGCTCAAATCAAATTCTTGTTCCTAACTCTTCAAAGGTGCTTTAACGAGTTCTATTGTAATTTTGTGATGAGTGATCACATGTTTACCATGTATACTCTACAAGAGATCTTGGAGACGGTAGAGAAACACTTGGGACAAGAAGACGAAGCTTTGGTGACTAAGAAACTTCTCTCAAGATTTAGACCAATGGTGGGTAAGATCGTAAACAAGATGAATGGTCCGAACTAAAGCAAGGCCACTAAGAAAACAGGTAAGAAAGCCAGTTGGTTAAAGGTCCAGAAGAAACCAAAAGGAAAATGTTTCAACTGCGGTAAAGAAGGACATTGGAGGTCAGCCTGTTCCAAACCCAAAAGGAATGGAAAGAAGGTAATTCTCACTCACTAGTTGTTGAAACTTGTTTGGCGGAGTATGCTACTCGTTCGTGGGTAGTGGATACGGGATCCATTGATCATGTTTGTTTCACGTTACAGGGGTTCAAGCAGACCCGACAACTTAGTGGAAGTGAGATCCTCATCGCGCTAGGCGATGCTTCGAGAGTGGCAGCTGAAGCAGTGGGAGAAGTGCACCTGTCTTTTGAAGACAAGATTTTAATTTTAAGAGATGTTCTTTATGTTCCTGTTTTTCGGAAAAACCTTATTTCAGTTTCTAAACTATTTGTCGATGGATATTCTGTTCGTTTTAATAAGCATGTTACTATTTTGCGTAACGATGTGATTATCTGTCGTGGAACTTTACAGAACAATCTCTATATTATTAACTGTGCACATCACTCACATAATGCATCCTATAACACATCTACTATTTCATGTAAAAGAAAGCGTTCGGCTGACGTGAACGAAACACTTCTTTGGCACCTAACATTAGGTCACATTAACCCAAAAAAGGATTCAAAGGTTGGTTCAAGATAGTTCATTGGGGTCTCTCCAGATTGAACCATTTTCAACTTGCGAATCATGCTTAGAGGGTAAAGTGACCAAGAGGGCATTTGGAGCCAAGGGGCTTAGAGCTAAGGAAGTGTTAGAAATCGTTCACACCGACGTGTGTGGTCCAATGAAAATAAAGCTAGAGGTGGCTACGAGTATTTTGATACGTTTATCGATGATTACTCACGCTACGGATACATTTTCCTAATGAAGCATAAATCTGAGACCTTTGATAAATTCAAAGAATATAAGGCTCAAGCAGAGAATCATAAGGGAAAAAGTATCAAGTTTCTACGATCTGATCGTGGAGGCGAATACCTCAGCGATGAATTTCTGAACTACCTATCGGAAGTGGGGATTGCATCCCAGTTGACTGCACCCGGTACCCCTCAACAAAACGGGGGTGCAGAACTAAGGAATAGAACACTTTTAGAAATGGTAAGGTCGATGATGAGTTATGCGGATTTACCAAAATCGTTCTGGGTTACGCATTAGAAACATCGGCTTATATTCTGAACCTAGTGCCATCCACATCAGTTCCTAAAACCCATTTTAGGACACATCAGGATCTGGGGGTGTCCGACATACGTGTTGGACAAGGAAGCTGGTAATTGGATGCACGTTTAGAATTAAGGTTGTTCATTGGGTACCCCGAAGGAACAAAGGGATGCATGTTCTATGGTTCTGAAGATCAAAATGTGGTAATCAGTACGCACTTTAGATTTTTGGAAGAAGACTATATGAATGATAAAAAGCCTAGAAGTGAGATTACCTTAGAAGAACTTAAGGGGCCAACTCCATTGCCAACTGTACATACAAAATGATATACCAATCGTCACACCTACACAACCGGAACCTCGTCGTAGTGGGAGGGTTGTCAGACAACCCGAGCGATTCTTAGGGATTGGAGAGTCTTCGGACTTGATCTCAGGAGAAGAATCAGATCCATGGTCCTACAACGAGGCGATCCAAGACAAGGATGCAACATCTTGGCAAACAGCAATGGAAGCAGAGATGAGTTCAATGGATCACAATAAAGTGTGGGAGCTAGTCGAACCACTTAATGGGGTAAAACCCATTGGATGCAAATGTGTATACAAGAGAAAGAGAGGACCGGACGGAAAGGTTGAAACCTTTAAAACAAGACTAGTGGCGAAAGGGTACACTTAGAAAGAAGGGATCGATTATGAGGAAACTTTTTCGCCCGTAGCCATGCTCAAGTCCATCTGCATTCTCTTGTCGATTGCTGCGCATTTAGAATTTGAGATCTGGCAAATGGATGTCAAGACCACTTTCCTCAATGGAAGTCTTGACGAAGAAATCTATATGCAACAACCCGAAGGCTTCATTGAAAAAGGCCAAGAGCATCTGGTTTGCAAGCTTAAGAAGTCCATTTATGGGCTGAAGTAGGCATCCCTGGCTTGGAATCAGTGTTTTGATCAAGTTATAAAATCCTACGATTTTGATCAGAACAACTTTGAAAGTTGTGTTTACAAAAGGCGTGACGGAACTGCCTTGGTGTTTTTGGTACTATACGTAGACGACATCCTGCTCATCGGAAATGATGTAAATGTGTTATCAGACGTAAGGGCATGACTGTCAAAACAGTTTGACATGAAGGATTTAGGGGAAGCCGGTCACATCCTAGGGATCAAGATCACTCGAGTTCGCAGGAAAATAATGATCGGGCTTTCGCAGGCCTCATACATAGACACTGTTTTGAAGCGATTCAGCATGCAAGATTCCAAGAAAGGCTTTGTGCCCTACAGACACGGAATCCATCTATCCAAAGAGATGTGTCCCAAAACACAGAAGGAGATAGATGACATGAAGGTCAACCCTTATGCTTCGCCTGTGGGAAGCCTCATGTATGCAATGCTGTGCATGAGACCGGATTTCTGCTTTGCCATAGGCATGGTAGCAAGATATCAAAGCAACATTGGGAAAGAGCATTAGACTGCAGTAAAGAACATTCTGAAGTATCTGAAGAGGACACGGGACATAATGTTGGTTTATCAGTCAGACAGTCTAATCCCCATCGGTTACACGAACTCGGATTTCCAATCAGACATGGACTCCAGAAAGTCTACCTCGGGTAGTGTGTTTTGCATGGGGGGAGGAGCTATGACATGAAGAAGCGTAAAGCAGAAATGCATCGCCGATTCTACCATGAAAGCCGAATACGTAGCTGCTTGTGAAGCAGCAAAGGAAGCGGTTTGACTCAAGAACTTCCTAGTGGACTTGGACGTTGTCCCGAATTTGCCCAGCACGATCACAGTTTATTGTGATAAAAGCAGACTTTGAGTATAAGTGGGAGATTGTTGGGGTTATACTGAAAAGTATGCTTTTACTTTGTATAACCAAACTGAATTTTCTTATTTATTTACTGAAATAATCTATTAATCATTGTTGCATTAAATATGAATGAATGTTATATATATTTGTTGCAAACCCGCTCAATAAGTTAAGAAACGATACGTTGTAGTTAATTTGGTGATACCGGATCACGGAAGATCAAATTATGACTCGCCGTAATTAAGTACAAATTCACAACCAGGATGAAAATGAACAAACCATCATGAAAGGTTGAAGTATAAGGCTCATTGGTTTGTCTTGACCAAGAGATATACTAGTGCATTTAAATGCCTTTGAATAAGGACCTCTGAGGAGGATAAATTCTTGATCATGAATATATAAGAATTAGACCTCAGTGGTGTGTTATTTCTTAATCTCCGTCCCTTAAATAGGACCGTGTGGAATTAATAACTATTGCTTTGACTTATGATAGAAAGAGAGTCAATGTGATTCGATACCTTATATCTTGGGCAATATTATTAATTGCATGACGATTACTGACATTTAATACGGAGAATCGTGTGCAAGTATGTCTTGCTTGATTTGTCCCCTTGGTGGGATCAAAATATTTATCATACCAAATCTTGCAAGTGGAAATTTATTTTCGGTATGAATAATAACGTTGAGCTATCTTCACTCCAAGGGCAGAGATATTAATTAATATAAAGCTTGTTCAGTGTTTAATTAATTAATGGACTAAGATAATCTTAAACACGGGAAATAATGACTGGGAGCCATATTATAGTAAAGTCGTAATATGGGTTAAGATGGATAGTTCAATATTAATTTTATAGTGGAGTAAATTAATATTGATGAACTTGAATAATATTTGGCCCAATATTATAGTTTCATAATCCATTGAAGGTCCAATCTTAATTCTCCTAAAGGCCCCTAAAATAGCCCAAAATAAAGTCCAATAAACTAAAAGGAGAAGAAAATATTTTGCCTAATATTTCTTATTTTATAAAAAATTTGTAGGAAAAAGGAAGAAAATATTTTCTTGATTTTCTTGTAGATATTTTTTGGAAAGAGATAAGTATTCTTTGAATACATAATTATCTTATTAATTCAAGAAGTCAAATCTTGATTCCTATTGCCTTGTTATTTTCGAAAATTTAGGAAAAAGGGGAAGAGAGATTTTTATGGAAAAATTTAATTAAGGAGAAAAGAATATAGGAGATATATTCAAGATTTCTTGGAGACCAAGAAAAATATTTTCTTCCTTATTTTTCTCCTAAAAAAATTGGCCCCCCTTGTCTATATATAGGGGATGAATCTTTCATTCCCAAGTGTAATTCCATGTGTTGGAAATATTAGAAATCCACAAAGGTGGTGGCAAAAGATATTTTATTTTTCTCTCTTGTTAAAATCGTTCGTGTGAATCCTCCCACCGGATTACGTTCGTGGACTTAGGACATATTTGGGTTAATCCAACGTCTCAACGGTTGTCTCTACAAGAGGTACGTAATCTCGTAACTCCTAGATTCCACATGCTTAGGATTTACGTGGATTATGTGTACGCATGATTGTTTATTTGCTTATTAATTATTATGTTGAATTGATTTAGGATTAATTCATGTTAGTAATTAATTGATTAATTTAAATATGTATTTAAAATCATATCGAATAGATTCGGCCACCCATATTTTCCCAACACCTTGGATGACACGTAGAAGGTAGACTACACGCAATATGTTGACGGTTGAAGTTAGTTGGAATATATTGATCTATTCGTGCACTTCAAATAATTTCTTCAACCACCCAAAACTGATCTCAAATAGATTCCTCTCTAAAATTCATCAACCGATAGTAAGACTATATTGCAGAAGCAAAACACGATGAATCAATACCAAGAAACACGTGTTGTAGACGGGGAGGACTCAGTGCTCGAACATGATCTTTTATATATACCCGTAACTTTGTATCCTTGAGTTCTAAGAAAACATGAATAAAGATTGACAGATGAACAATGTCATGAACAAAGGAGATGTATGCCACTTCAACAGTGCTGAAAATTCCTAAAGCGATAGATAGTGTCTCATGGATCGGTCGAACATTACTCTTCTTGAACCCGAAACTATTTTGTGGCTCGAACATCAATTTTTCTAGCGCGACTTAGCTTGCCCTGAGCAATATTATGCTTGGTATAGGCCTTTGCAAGTGCTTATTTTGTAGTATGGCTTAAATGGTTGAACAACGACCTTGTGCTCTTAGATGTGGGTCGTTGTCCATTATCTACCTAGTGTTCCATGCGCAGGATACAAGCGTTTCATGTAAAGTTGATCTCGTCAAAAGTGATTGTGATTGTACCCTTCAATAAGTATCCATGTATGCTTGAATTGAAACCCTTGTGGATTAAATGTCGTATTTAAAAGTCAGATCGGTGTTTTTTTCCATCTTAACCTGACATTACCTAATACAGACTCGGAGCTTCGACCCCATTTAATATGTGTCAACCCATTTACCAAATAAAACAAACAAATTATAAAGTAAATCAATAAATTACCCTATTTTTTAATAAAAATTATGAAAAACCACCATAAGTTTCGTAAATATTTAATAATCTTGAACAACTCTCAGATAACTTTCATATTCAACAAAATCACAGTATCTTTTAATAATTTTAAGGTTTTATTAATTAAACTCTAGATTTAATATTTAAAATAATATCAAATTGTTCTAAGTATATTTTTAAATTAAATTTTGTAGTAAAAGCAAAATTAGTAAATTACTAAGAATATATAAATTGTATAGCATTTATCACTTACCTTTTAAGCTATTTATATAATTTAAGAATTGCTAAAGAAAAAAAGGTTTAAATTTTCTTTTATATTTTTAAAAGTGGATTTTATTTTAATTTTTATAATCCTTTACATAATATATTTGTTTTCTTTGACATAATTTATTTGTTTAATTTGGTGGTTTAATATTTATCAGATAATTTTCATATTATATTCATTATTATTTGATTTATTTAAAGAATTTTAATAGTTTGTTTAGTTACTTTCTATTCATTTAATATATTTTAGATTATTTCTAATTATTTCAAATTATTTAATAAATTTTAGCTTAGTTCTCATATTCAACTAGATCCGTGAACTCGCCCATCTCAATTGAACAACTTAAATTCAGTCAGATATAAAAGATCAAATTCATATATTTTTTTAACTCGTATTCTATATTCTTTTTTGGATACGACACTCCTCTCTCATTCTCCACCGATTCATCCATTTCTCTTCACCCCTCCCACTTCAAAATTTTATTGAATTAGAGGACGATGTTGTATCATCGATTGGATATGGGAAATCTACGGATGAGAGGAACTAAATAAATCGTTTCCCTCACATTTATTTGGAGCTGAGCAAATTGAAGAAATTGATTTGATTTTTTCACGATTTTGGGGATTTCATAAACGGGATTTGGGAAAGAGAATTCAAATCAAAATATGTATTTTCTTAACTCTCTTTTTGAAACCAACTCTCCCTCTTCATCTCTTCTCTTCTCTTCTTTTGCGTGCGATTTCACGATACTTCACCATCTCTCTGTCGAATTTCTGTGTTATCTATTTGAACCTTTCAGTATTAGCTAGTTGCATATTCCTTTGTTTTCTAGTTGCACAGTTTTGTATTAGCTAGTCGCATCTTTCTGTGTTATATAGTTGTATGTTTATTTATTAGCTAGTTACATGTTTCTACGTTTTCTAGTTCCACGGTTCATTATTAGCTTGTTTCATGTTTCATGTTTCGTGATATATAGTTGAATGTTTCTATGTTATCAAGTTGAATGTTTCAGTATTAGCTAGTTACATGTTTATATATTTTATAGTTGCACAGTTCAATATTAGCTAGTTGCATATTTTTTATGTGATAGTGATTGTATGTTTTGGTATAAGTGTACCCTTCTTTTTGCCAAATTCTTAATTTTTCAATGGACTAATTTTTCGTCAATTTCAAAATTTGAACAATATAAAAATGAAAAAAAAAATTAAAACAAAGTTAGAAGCTGATCCTTATACTTTTACCTTGAAAAAATGAAGTTCAGCCACTAGGCTATATCTTAATATTGCAAAACTTTGTGACACAATAATTTGTTAACGCAGGAAGCATGATCCATTTTTTTAAACGGATCACTCCTATTCCGAATGCACCGTAAAATTGATGTACATGTTATGTTTCTAAAATTTCATGTGTCCCTCATTACTTTGATTGACAATCATCAGATAGATAAGATGGCACAAACATTCTATCGTGAGAGAGATCATTTTGTTGATCTATTAATTTTTTTCTTCATTTTCGTGTTTCTTTTATTTGGGACAAACAAAGAGTAATTTAATATGGAAGCTTTGTATATTTAATCATATGATATTTTTGTAAATTTTTATGATACTTAAATTTTAAAATCATCACGCTTTCGAAAAAAAAAAAAATTAAAATCATCACAAAAGAATATATACATATGTAATTATTTTGTTATTCACTTTAATTTCGAAGCGTCACTTGAACTTTTTTAATCATAATAATCTTAGCCAGATTTTTGATTGGTTTTAAAAATAATTTGTACATTAAAAGACAAAGCAAATCAGGTCAGATTATTCGGTCTAAACTGACTAAAAAAAAAAAAATAAATCAAAATACGCAGAAAATCACTATTCCTGCCTAAAAAAACACGCAAAAAATCTCGACATAAAATTATTAGGATTAAAAAAATTTAGGTGGTATTTCAAAATTAAAATAAAATATAAAATAATTACATAGATGATTGTTACCTGATTGGTGACCTGCTATAGCAGGTGAAATGATCAATTTCAAAAAATTTAAAAATTTACAGGACCAAAATCAAAAAGTCAAAACATACGGGACCAATTTCAAATCGATGCAAAGTTACAGGACTATAAAAAACTTAATCCCTATTAAAAAGTTGTTGAAAGAGGGAGCCGAAGATGATACTCCCTCCATCCTTGTTTAAATGGCGCGCGGTTTAAATATATTTCGTTAGAATAAAAAATATTTAAATATACTTATAAGTCCTTTTAATTATCAATATTGTCATTTATACGTTCATCTAATGTAAATTTTCATAAAAACGAGTAAATTATAAAATTATAATAAACTATTTAATTATTATAAATTAATGTACAATGACAAATATTTTGGATCACAAATTCTTTAGTAGAACGAAACAATTTAGGCCGAAGGAGCAAAAAGTTGTTAAAAAGAGGGAGTTGAGGCAGTCTAAAAATTCTAAATTCTAATTACACGTGTTATATTTCTCTTTTATAATTATTAATTTCCCTACGTATGGGACAAATTTGGAAATCTAAATTCAATTTAGGAGAAAAGGTAGACCAAATATAATAAAAATAAGTTGGAAGTCATGGGCTAAAAGATGCAACGAACCTGCAACGCATGGGATGTTTCTTAAATTTTTCTTTATATTATAAATCCCTTTGTTTAATAGCTTGTGAATATTCCTGAATAATTTAATTATAAGTGGATTTCATGTACACTCAGGTGCATCGTCACTTATAATGCATTTTAAAATCGTGCAACTTGTTATATCTTATTTATACTGAATCGTGTAACTATTTTTTTATATAAATAATTGCACGGTTCAGTGTAACTAAATTGTATTTTTCGATCAGTATAACAATTTACACAATTTTAAAATGTACTACAAGTGCACGGTTCACTACAAGACTTGGTCTATATTATTTAGGTAGCAAAACATGCATGTGCACATGTTACATGTAGCTGATTAATTATCCAAGACTCTAATTATGAATTATAATTAAATGTACACACCTGATGTATGTTGACCAACGATTATTATTTTGTTTTTTTGAAATTATAGATAAAATAAAAAATACTATAAAATTGTTGAAACAGAATTAAACAGTGAGCGGATTTTCAACGTTCAAAAATTTGAAAAGTTGACTAGCTTGTATCATCTGCATTGAGAACGATCTACGTTACATGATAGTCAAGTCAAGAGCAGGTGTCGACGTACAAATGGTCGTATTTTTTGACTGATTTTTTTTTTTCAACAATATTCTTTGTGCAAATTGCAAGCTTAATTCATTATTTTGCCGAAATATTTCCCAAAAAAGAAAAACGAAAGGAGAATGATTTTCTTTTTTGTATCGAATATTTTTGCAACGAAAGAGTTCATGAAAATCACTATTTTAATTAGAAAAGTATGCATTGATAAATCTACATTAGTTATACAATGCTTAGCCAACTCGGACAAAAATACATCGATGAACATTAATTGATATCGAAATGGATCCTCAGCAGTACGGTCTAGTTAACTGTAGAGTCGTTAGATCTAACACACACAAACACACATCCATACGGGTGTGTGTGATCTAACGATTTTGTAGTTAACTGCACCGTGCAGTTACTGCAGAGAATCCGCCCTCAATTGATACTCCCTTCGTCCCACATTATATTGTATTTTTTCTTTATCATGCACACTTAAAATAAGAAACTCTTTATTAAACTTTACTCTTACAATATTTATATTTTTTCAATCAAATTATTTTATCTACTTTATATATAAAAGTTTATAAAATTACACTCTAACATTCTACTCCTTATATATTTTTTTTCTTAAATTACATGCTTAAAAGTTGGTGCAACGAACAAAGGAAAAGAGAACGTGTATGGACTATGAGGTTGTCAATTATTTTGAACTATATAAGTAACACAACTCAAAGTAGATCAATTGACTCGAGGATTTTCAATTATGTTGCCAACTTTTGGGTTAATATCATGAATTTTGATGTCTAAAGCTTTTAACATTTTTAGTTTTGGTTATTTCGCTTACTATTATATCTTGAAAGTATATTTTTACTTTCAAAATTGATTGCATGTGAGTTGATTGTTTGTTGATTGTAGGTAGAATTAACTATTTTGGAATGTTGAATATAATATTCAAAAGCTTTTTAATTTGTTGATTGCATATGATTCACAATTTTTTTCATTTTGTGTTTATGCATTTCTCGTTCTAACTCGTGGATCATATTTCATATAAATTTTTTTCATTGAAAAAATTAGGCTAAATAATCAAATCTAGAACATATTTTTTGTTTTTCACCAATTTTAACACATACTTTTTTTTCTTTCCTAATTTAACATACTTTAACTTAATACTTAAAAATATCCCGAGTCACAAATTCCGGCAAGGTCCGTCTGATGTGGTCGTCGGAGATCACTGTATCGCTAACGTGTAAATTTTAAAATAAAATAAAAATAAAAATATCACCACCTAAAATTGAAAACGCGGGATATAAAAATATCTCGGGTCACTATTTTTTAATTTTAGGATATGATATATTTTTTAAAAATTTTAATATTTACATGTCACCAAGACAAGTGAACTTCAATGACCACATAAAATGGACTTTGCCAAAAATGATGACCCACGATATTTTTAAGTATTAAGTGAAAATATGTGCTAAATTTGGAGGGTGAAAAAAGTACTACCTCCGTCCCAAATTCGAAGTCACATTTACTTTTCATACGTGTTTTTGCAAGCGAGTTTTGTATTAGTAATTGAAATGATAAATTGATTTTTAAGGAGGGGTATGATATGATATATGAGCCTCTTATCTATCATACTCATCCTTAAAAATAAATTTATCATTTCAATTACTAATACAAAACTCGCTCACAAAAATATGTGCAAACAGTAAACCCGCCTTCAAATTCGGGACGGAGGGAGTATGTGCTAAAATTGATGGAAACTCAAAAGTATATGTTAGATTTGACTATTTGGCTAAAAAATTATGTGAACAATCTTTTTTTTTTTAGAGTTATTGAATCATATTTTTTTGTTTGTAAACATTTTTTATGTGTCTCACTCAAATTAATTTCCATTCTCTTCACCCCTTTATATGAGATTAAACCTTTATTTTTCATGTTTGGTTTATTTTCTCTTTTTCTTTCACTCAACCATAGCAATTTTCAACTTTTCTTCACCAATAACAACATTTTTGCACATATAATCTATTTCATTTTCCGTAATAGCTAAAGTCTGAAAAAAGAGAGTTACTAAGCTAAATTAATTCAATGTTCAACAAAAATCATGAATTTAGGTATAGAGTTGGTCTCCCATGAATAAGTTTCATAATATAAAATTAGATTATTTGACTCACTAAACTTGACATGTATCATATATCGAATAGATTCTAATGCCTATAAATTAAAAATCAGTTTCACGAAACTTGTTCTACTATGATCATAATGTCATTTTAGTTGGAAATATTTGGCTAATTATTATTGCTTACTCGGGTGATTTCCGCAATTTCAAGAAGGGTATGTTTGTTGCATTTTGATTCTTCGCCATAATCTAGGACCAAGTTTTAGCTTTGATTTCGTCCACTATCTTGTTCACTTCGGGTTTAATGTTCTAAAAAATCTGCTCGTTTCTTGCCTTCCAAATCGACCAAATTGTGCTAATCCATATGGTAGCCAGATTTTTACCACTTGATGACTCGAACAACGTTCTTTGATCAAGAAAGTGGAGGAATGGGCTTGAGTGAGCTACCATTTGGACTCCTGCCCAGTTGTGAATTCTTTGCCAAGACGATGAGAATCTGCGGTTGAGGAAAAAAGAACTGTATTCTCTTCCACCTCCCAACAAAACGAATATTGAAGATCTACATTTGCCTTGATGATCACTCTCTTAGCCAAGTTATCTTTTATTGGTAGTCTTTGTTTTAAAAACTTCC
The DNA here is from genome assembly GCA_037126765.1 of Stenogyne calaminthoides. NCBI lineage: Eukaryota > Viridiplantae > Streptophyta > Magnoliopsida > Lamiales > Lamiaceae > Stenogyne > Stenogyne calaminthoides. The sequence continues at coordinate 24,528,685 of JBBCBC010000024.1, forward strand.
AAACTATTGCTTGAACTCGTCTAGGAGCATGGTTGCCCCATAAAGATGTGAATGTTGCCTATTCTACTTGATCTTCTCATGTTGGCTCTGTCTCGAATAGGCTGGTATATGCCTTTTATATCGGGTAAATTGTGTGAAACCCCCCCGTGGTTTGAAAAATCGGTGTCAAACCCCTCTGTGGTTTGAAAATTGCGTGAAACCCCCTCGTGATTTTAAAAATGTGGTGTGAAACCCCCATTTTTGTTGGGATGATAGAGAGTGTACTACACTCGCCCTTCATGAGAATTTTGGTGTGTTTTTTTCATCTTTTTTATTTAAATATGAAAAAATTACCCTCCATTAAATTATATTTTTATAATTTTAAATTTTTATATAGTTATTAAATTATTATCTATAAAATATTGTAAAGCGATGAGGTGAATTTTTTTATTCCTCTCTTTATCTAATTATTATTAATATATCATTAAGTATATAATTTATATATTAATAATCCGTTCATTAAAAAAAATATTCATTCCATGTGCAAATGAAATCGAAGCAAAATATGACTTTCATTGCAATCAAACTACATTTTATCATTTAGGACTAACACATTGAGACAAAAATCAACTTCACAAAAATCCTGTTTTTTTAACTTAATATTTTTATTTCAATGTAATTTTAATTCTTAATATTTCTAACTTCATTATTAATATATAAATTATATACTTAATGATATATTAATAATAATTAGATACAGAGAGGAATAAAAAAAATTGTCTCGTCACTTTACAATATTTTATAGATAATAATTAAATAACTATATAAAAATTTAAAATTACAAAAAATATAAAGACTTGGAGCCAAACCCCGCTTAATATAATTAATTGATGGTAATTTTTTCATTTTTAAATAAAATAAAAATAAAGAAAACACACCAAAATTCTCATGAAGGGCGAGTGTAGTACACTCTCCATCATCCCAACAAAAATGGGGGTTTCACACCAATTTTTTAAAACCACGAGGGGGTTTCACGTAATTTTCAAACCACAGGGAGGTTTGACACCGATTTTTCAAACCACATGGGGGTTTCACACAATTTACCCCTTTTATATCTTAAAAACTCCATTTTGCGCTCCACTCCAGCACCAAATGTTTTCTTTTTGAGCCTCAAGTTTGTACATGTTAACAGTTTGTAAAAGATTGTCAAGATCCGACTCATCCCTAGCTTTCAAATTACCACTCCATTTCAGATCCTATTCCCATAAGCCATTTACCCAAGACCCGATCTCACTGATTTTGCACTCTTTTTGACAACTTTTCCTAAATAATCTATTGAAGCTCTCATACAGCGGAGACTCCCCAACCCACCTATCAAACCAAAAATTAATATTTTCTCCATTGTTGACTACTTTTGACAGCTCCACTTTCATTCCTTCTCCCTATTTTCCCGGTAAATATCCCTAATGTCTCTCCACCATCTCGACATACTTCCCCTTCTCCCTCTCCCTCGTCTACCGTCTACCCCACTCAAAATATTGAAACCCGTCTCTAACTCACCATACTTAGACTTAACCACTTTTACCCATAATCTATCTGACTTATTGAAATATCTCCACACACACTTTTTAATCAACTCCAAATTTAGGGATGGTAATGGGTCGAATTTTAACCTGAACCCAGCACAAACCCGCCCCGTTCGGGACGAGTTAAAACCTGATCAAACGGGTCACAGGGCGGGTTTGGACCTGGTCATACGGTTCCCGTCGAACCAGACCTGTATATATATTATGCATAATTCATTAAATGTCTAGGGCTTCTAATTTCTTTCTCATTCAGTAAACCCTACTTTGAATGATTCTAGTTAACGTGTTGTGTTTTAAGATGGATATGTATTTAAAAATGATGTTAATTGCATTTTATTTATTTTTAGAAGTTAGAATTTTAAAATGAAGAGGACAAAAATAATTAGATAAGCGGGGCGGGTTAAACCCGCCGGATTCACGGGACTGGGCAGGGTGGAGCGAGTCTAAAAACCCGACAGGGCGAGTTATGGGTCAGGAAAAATCCTGGCGGGTCAGGTCGTGGGATAGGTCAAACCCGCCCCGTTGCCATCCCTAGCCTAATTGAATAAATTAATGACCCTAACCCAGAACCCCTTGCTCTTTTCTTTACAAATTCTACCCCACTTAATCCAAAGAATCTTATTTTTGAGCTCACAATCCCCCCAATCTTTGTTGCCAGTTTTGCATAATTGCACATTATCTTTCCCATTCCGTGGGTGGCCATCTACAAAGGGATGGACCCGATTAAAGTTGTGCATAAATATATAAGAACATCACATATGCGGAAATCAAGAAACAATAAAGCATAACACAGGATAAAAACATTTAAGATCAATGGATTTAAAAAAAAATACATCAAATAAACATAAATTACCAGATTCTATTTTTCGGAAGGATGATTTTGAAACTTAGGAAAAACACTTTGAATCTGAGAGAAGTAATCTGAGGTTTTCAGAGAATAAATCGCAAGTTTGTGAAATGGAAAACTCTGGTATGGTTTTTGATGATTTTTATAAAGACGAGGAGGGAAAAAGAAGACAAGATTTGGAAGATCAACCGTTTGAAAAGATTAAATGCTCCAGTTAGCGGTTTTGATCGTAGGGTCGGAAAAGCACGCGTCTGAAAACCTTTTTGGATTTAAAAGCACATTTAGTAGCAGTTAATACATGTTCCCCACGTCGCATTAAATGATTTGCGGGGAATCGTCCACAAGGATAATGGGTACGATGAAGGCGAATAATATCGGATAGGATCCGATAAATAAGCAAAGTTAAAAGAGAAAAAAAAGGCGATCTGGTTGGTGATATTGTAATAAGTCGATAC